>CM050649.1:84480944-84684487 GCA_027574665.1 Rhynochetos jubatus | reverse complement strand
GAGGGAAGTTATCCTCCCCCTCTACTCTGCGCTGGTGAGGCCTCACCTGAAGTACTGTGTCCAGTTCTGGGCTCCTCAGTTCCAGAAGGACTAGGAACTACTGGAGAGGGTCCAGAGCAGGGCCACTAAGATCATTAGGGGCCTGGAGGACCTTCCATCTGAGGAAAGGCTGAGAGAGCTGGGTCTGTTTAGTTTGGAGAAGAGGAGGCTGAGGGGGATCTTATCAATGCTTATAAATATCTAAAGGGTGGGTGTCAGGAGGATGGGACCAGGCTCTTCTCAGGGGTGCCCAGTGACAGGAGTAGGGGAAATAGTCATAAACTGGAAAACAGAAGGTTCAACCTGAACATGAGGAAATGCTTCTTCACTGTGAGGGTAACAGGGCACTGGAACAGGCTGCCCAGAGAGGTGGTGGAGTCTCCTTCCCTGTAGACTTTCAAAAGCCGCCTGGACTTGTTCGTGTGTGATCTACTCTAGGTGATCCTTCTCTGGCAGAGGGGACGGATTAGATGATCTCTAGACGTCCCTTCCAACCCCTACCATTCTGTGAATCTGTGACAAAATACCAATACCAAACTTAAGTGAAACATGGAGACTTTCTTCACTGTTAGAAAACCAATCTTCCTTCTACCAAATGCATGAATGAATTTAGTGGTCACAGTGAATATTATTACTCTAACGCATTGGTAAAAACATGCAAGCATTCTTAGCCTATGATGAGGTATAGCTTGACCTCTTACAATAGCACAGACACCTATGGTGGAAAAGTTTGGAGAAATATAATGTTTTTCAAATGTTCTTGTTTTTAAACATGACAGATTTTATGAGCATTCCAATTCTCACATGACACACATTCCCACATCTCAATCACTTATTAACTGTCATTTTAATGTCATCATCTATGGATGTAATTCGATATGCTCGGCTAAGAGTCAAACTCCCACCCAGACACACATTCACTACCCCTCAACTGAGAGGGAGAGAAAATAGGATGAGAAATCTTGTGGGTTGAGAGACCAACAGGAAGATTGCTTGCTAATTATAGATGCAGGCCAAAAAAAAACACTCAACTAAGGGAAAATTAATTTATTACCAATGAAAATAGATTCAGGGAGAGAGAAATAGAAAAACAAACATTAAACCAACATCTTTCCTCTACTTATTCCAAGGCTCGACTTCGATCTTCCATTCCAGACTCCTCTACCTCTCTCCCAAATAGTGCAAGGAGGCTTATGGGAGAGGGGATATGATCAATACATAGAATTTTCTCTTTCCTGCCCCTTTCTTCTAAGATATCTGTAGATATCTGCTCAAACCCGGTCTCTTCCATGGGTTGCATGGCAATATCTGCTCTGGCATCATGGAGCACATGTTCCTCCTCCTATGAAATTGGTGTTCCCTCTGCTGTTTTCAGTCTCTTTCCCCTCCCTCCTTCTCTGCCTGTCTGTTGTTTTCTGGCTTCTCTTAAATACACTTCCCCAGAGGAGCCACCAACTTGGCTGAGGGACTCAGTTGTGCCCTGCAGTGGGTTCATTTGGAGCCACCTGGCTGTATCTTGTATGGGCAGCCACTGACCTCCTCTCACAAAGGCCATGCCTGTAACCCCCTGTCTTAGCTTTACACCAGCTATTCTATGTTTTGCTTCACCCCATAACACATCAAGCTGCATAGGTAGTGCCAGCCCAGGACCTGCGGCATGGCAGGACCGGCGGGGAGGGGGTGGGGATGTGGGTGGAAAGGCTTGTGGTTGGACACGACCCTGGGAAGGGGAAGGGTCTGGGGGGGCTTCCAGCTGAGGGGGGCTGGGTTTTTTTTTGTTGTGGGACCTTGTGGCAAGTGGTTGGTGCTCCGGGCAGAGCCAGCGTCTTGCTGGGCAGATCGGTCTAGGAGTCGGGGTTTGAGAGTTTTTTTCCTCTCTCTTACTTCCTCGGCCCCTGGGCGGTTTCGTGGGGGGTTTGCTCCCTTCGGGTGGGGTTTTCTTTCCTTTTTTCCCTTCTTGGGGTGGGATCCTGTATCATTTGTTGTACCCTCTTCCTCCATTCCTTACATTACTCATTAGAGCTAGCATTGTTAGTAACTCCCTAAGTTTCATTTATATAATTAAATAGTTCTTAACTCCTACGGGCTTTTCCTGGTTTGTTCCTCCGACCCTTCCTCACCGGGAGGAGGGGGGGGGGGGGGGGGGGGGGGCGGGGGGGGAGAGAAGGCTTGTCGTCAAACTATGACAGTCTATTTTTGGCGCCCAACATGGGGCTCGAAAGAGTTGAGATAAGGAACAGATCATAGAGTGTGATAAGCTCCTGCCTTAAAATGTATCTGTGGCTTCTTAAAACTCTGAGTTCGGGGCTTTTCAAGCTGCTGACTGAACGGCAGGATCTGCTCCCCTATGTGCTGGTGATGATCTTGACTTTTTATATGCGAGGCGGGATGAGGGGGCTGGCCTGGCTGTTCTGTGTGATGCTGGTGCTGGCAGGGATACTGTCTCTATCTCTGCTTAATACTGTCGGCTCCTTGGTACATCGCAACTTACCTGCTGGAGGTTTTCCACAACCACACCTCTCCCTTTCTCCCCTCGGGGACACAGCCGATAGAGGAGAGGCTATTTGGTGCTGGGGGGCACATGGGAAAAACTTTTTCAACTTTTCCCCTCTCTGTCCAATGGCAAAGGCATATGAGTTTTTTGGAATTTTTTCTTGTGGCTGGGGTGACCTGTGGATAGGGATCAGCTTGCTAGTGAATGTTTTAATGGCTTTGGGCAAAGTTAGGGAAATATTCGGGAGCCCTTCCCCCACCGGTCCTAGTGCCCGACGCAGACGCAGGGTCTGTGCGGTTACCCGAGCTGCCTTAATGCGCAAGGGGGCAGCACGGAGTCGCGCCGGGACCAAGCTCCTAACTCGAGCCCGCGTGGCTCCAGTGCCCGCGGCAGCTCCAGTGTCTGCAACAGAACCCAGCACACCAGCAACAATGCCTTCCGTGCCCGTGCCATCCTCAACACTTGCACCGCAACCTGCCGCATCACCCTCCACTATGCCTGCATCAATGGCAACGCCTCCCGCTACCACCAATCTGTCTTCTCCCCTAACCAGCCCACTTTCTGCAGCAGCCTCACTCCCTCAATCTTTTGTGTGTTATTGTCAGGGGCGACCACTCTCTGTGGCCCCAGTACGGAAAAAGAAATACACACATAAATCAGTCCGTCTAGTCGAGGATGGTGAGGTAGCAGAGCCATCCCAATCGACAGAAACTGTCAATAAGGAAATGGGAACAGGGCTAGCTCAAGAGTCAGAGACGGAGGATGAAGCTGTTGTGACCACATGGTCCTTATCCCTGAGGGAGCTACGGGACATCCGTAGAGACTACAGTCGCTGCCTGAGTGAACATATCATGACCTGGCTGCTCTGCTGCTGGGATAATGGGGCCAGTAGTATGGAGCTAGAGGGGAGAGAGGCTAAACAGCTGGAGTCACTTGCCGGAGAAGGGGGAATTGATAAAGCAATTGGGCGTAAGCCACAAAATGTCAGCCTCTGGAAGTGACTCCTGACCAGTGTGAAGGAAAGGTACCCTTTCAGAGAGAGTGTGCCACAACAGCTGCGTAGGTGGACCAGCATGGAGAAAGGCATCCAGTACCTAAGAGAACTGGCAGTACTGGAGATTGTTTATCGAGACCCAAACAACCCACAAGCATCCACTGACCCCGACGAAGGCTACTGCACTCGGCCCATGTGGCAGAAGTTAATGCGGAGTGCACCACCCTCATACTCCAGCGTGCTCTCAATAATAACTTGGAGAGAGGACAAAGCACCAACCATGGATGAGATGATCCACCGAATCTGAGAGTATGAGGAGAGTCTCTCCTCCCCCATAGAGGCCTGTGTCTCTGCTGTGGAGAGATTGTCCAAAGAACTCAAGGAACTCCGAGAGGAGGTGTTCCGATCCCCACCTCCACGGGCCAGTGTTTCAGTTATAAAGAGCAGGCGCTTCTCTCCTTCAAGGCAGGAATACAACAGATATCCCTCACGGGGTACCCTGTGGTTTTACCTGAGAGACCACTGAGAGGATATGAGGAGGTGGGGTGGAAAACCTACCTCTGTCCTGGAACAACGAGTAAATTAACTGAAAGGTAAAAGATCTACTAGTGGGGACCCTGCCAGAAAAGTTGCTGCTCCCGTATCTAAACAGGATGAGCAAAGTGACATATCCAATAATCCTTTTCTCCAGGACATGAGTGAGGCATGTGAGTATTAGAGGGGCCCTGCCTCCAGCCAGGTGGAGGAAAGGGACAAGCATGTTTACTGGACTGTATGGATTCGATGGCCTGGCACATCAGAGCCCCAGGAGTACAGAGCTCTAGTAGACACGGGTGCACAGTGTACCCTGATGCCATCAAGTTATAGGGGGGTACAGCCCATCAGCATTTCTGGTGTGACTGGGGGCTCTCAACAACTGACTGTGCTGGAGGCTGAAATAAGCCGGACTGGGAAGGAGTGGCAAAACCACTCCTGGCTGTGACTGGCCCAGATGCCCCATGCATCCTTGGCATAGACTACCTTAACAGAGGGTACTTTAAGGACCCGAAAGGGTACCGGTGGGCATTTGGGATAGTTGCTTTAGAGACTGATGAAATTGAGCAGCTGTCCGTCTTGCCTGGTCTCTCACAGGACTCTTCTGTTGTGGGATTGCTAAAGGTTGCAGACCAACAGGTGCCAATTGCCACCACAACAGTGCATTGGCGACAGTATCACACTAACAGAGACTCTTTGCTTCCTGTCCAGAAGCTGATTTGTCAGCTGGAGAGCCAAGGGGTGATCAGCAAAACCCGCTCCCCCTTTAACAGCCAAATCTGGCCAGTGCGTAAGTCTGATGGAGAATGGAGACTGACAGTGGACTGTCGTGGCCTGAATGAAGTGACACCACCACTGAGTGCTGCTGTGCCGGACATGCTGGAACTCCAATACGAGCTGGAGTCAAAGGCAGCCAAGTGGTATGTGACGATTGACATAGCTAATGCCTTTTTCTCCATTCCTTTGGCAGCAGAGTGCAGGCCACAGTTTGCTTTCACCTGGAGGGGCATCCAATACACCTGGAATCGGCTGCCCCAGGGGTGGAAACACAGCCCTACCATCTGCCATGGACTGATCCAGACCGCACTGGAACAGGGTGCAGCTCCAGAACATCTACAGTACATTGATGACATCATTGTATGGGGTGACACAGCTGACGAAGTTTTTGAGAAGGGGAAGGATATCATCCAAATTCTGCTGAAAGCCGGTTTTGCCATCAAGCAAAGTAAGGTTAAGGGTCCTGCACGAGAGATTCAATTCCTGGGAGTAAAATGGCAAGATGGACGTCGTCAGATCCCGATGGATGTGATTAACAAAATCACAGCTATGTCCCCACAAACGAGCAAGAAGGAAACTCAGGCTTTCCTAGGTGTCGTGCGTTTCTGGCGAATACATATCCCAAATTACAGTCAAATTGTTAGCCCTCTCTACGAAGTGACCCATAAGAAAAATTATTTCCAATGGGGCCCTGAGCAGTGCCAAGCCTTTGAACAGATCAAGCAGGAGATTGTGCATGCAGTAGCCCTTGGACCAGTCCGGACAGGGCCAGAAGTGAAGAATGTACTCTACACCACAGCTGGGGAGAATGGCCCTACCTGGAGTCTCTGGCAGAAAGATCCAGGAGATACCTGAGGTCGACCCCTTGGATTTTGGAGCCGGGGATATAGAGGATCTGAGGTCCACTACACGTCAACTGAAAAAGAGATACTGTCAGCTTATGAGGGAATCCGATCTGCCTCAGAAGTGGTTGGCACTGAAGCACAGCTCCTCCTGGCACCTCGACTGCCAGTGCTGGGCTGGATGTTCAAAGGCAGAGTCTCCTCCACTCATCATGCCACTGATGCTACATGGAGTAAGTGGGCTGCCCTGATCACACAACGATCCTGTATAGGGAACCCCAGTCGCCCAGGAATCCTAGAAGTGATCATGGACTGGCCGGAGGGCAAAGACTTTGGGATGTCACCAGAGGAGGAGGTGACACGGGCTGAAGAAGCCCCTTTGTACAATCAATTGCCAGAAGATGAGAAGCAGTATGCCCTGTTTACTGATGGGTCCTGCTGCACTGTAGGGAAACATCGTAGGTGGAAAACTGCTGTGTGGAGTCCCACCCGACAAGTTGCAGAGACTGCAGAAGGCCAAGGGGAATCCAGTCAGTTTGCAGAGGTAAAGGCCATCCAGCTGGCTTTGGACATTGCTCAATGAGAGAAATGGCCAGTGCTTTATCTCTACACTGACTCATGGATGGTGGCAAATGCTCTGTGGGCGTGGCTGCAGCAGTGGAAACAGAGCAACTGGCAGCACCGAGGAAAACCCATCTGGGCTGCCGCGCTATGGCAGGACATTGCTTCCCGTCTAGACAACCTGGTCGTCAAGGTGCATCATGTCGATGCCCACATGCCCAAAAGCCAAGCCACTGAAGAACACCAACACAATCAGCAGGTAGACCAGGCTGCTAAGATTGCAGTGGCTCAGGTGGATCTGGGCTGGCAACATAAAGGTGAGCTGTTCATGGCTAGGTGGGCCCATGACACCTCGGGCCACCAGGGGAGAGATGCCACGTACAGGTGGGCTCGTGACCGAGGGTTGGATTTGACCATAGGCACAATTGCTCAGGTTATCCATGAATGTGAGACGTGCTGCCATCAAACAAGACAAGAGGGTAAAGCCTCTTTGGTATAGGGTGGAATGGCTGCAATACAAGTATGGGCAGGCCTGGCAGGTCGACTATATCACCCTCCCCAAGACCCGCCAGGGTAAGTGCCATGTCCTCACAATGGTAGAGGCCACCACAGGGTGGCTAGAAACATGTCCAGTGTCCCATGCCACTGCCCGAAATACTATCTTGGGCCTTGAAAGGCAAGTCCTGTGGCGACACGGCACCCCGGAAAGAATTGAATCAGATAACGGGACTCATTTCTGAAATAGCCTCATAGATGCTTGGGCTGCGGAACATGGAACTGAGTGGGTATACCACATTCCCTATCACGCACCTGCCTCAGGGAAGGTCAAGCGGTACAATGGGCTGCTAAAGATCACCCCGAGAGCAATGCAGGGTGGAACACTCAAGAATTGGGATGCCGACTTGGCAAAGGCCACGTGGTTAGTTAATACCAGGGGATCCGTCAATTGAGCTGGTCCTGCACACTCAAACGCTCTACGGACGGTAGAAGGAGATAAGGTCCCTGTAGTACATACTAGAAGCACGCTGGGGAAAACAGTTTGGGTTACTCCCACCTTGGGCAAAGGCAAACCCATCCATGGGGTTGCTTTTGCTCAAGGACCTGGGCGCACTTGGTGGGTAATGAGAGAAGATGGGGAAGTCCACTGTGTGCCTCAGGGGGATTTGATTCTGGGAGAAAACAGCCCATAATTACAGTGTATGAGGGACACAAATTGCTGCCACTAACCCCTGTTCTCTGAGCTTCATGTTACAGGCACCCGCTATGGCAGAAAACCACCCCACGCTACAGAGGTCCAGCCTAGCCAGGAGCGCAGCAGTGACCTGACCTGAGCTGGCCTCGGCGCCCAACAATCCCACACAACCCTTCCACCTTTGCCTGTCCTGAGTGACCCCACACCGGATGGAATCTGAAGTCATGGACTAATGGATCGTTTGCCAAGATGGTCCATAGACTAAGGGAATGATATCCGTGTGGCATGGGATGGGAAAGGGGAAGAGGGCTGATGGGAGATTATGGAATACTGTGGGAGGTGAGCTTGATGTGGATGTCGTGAATCAAAAGGGGTGGATTAGTTTCTTAGCTTTGCACCAGCTAGTATATGTTTTGCTTCACCCCATAGCATATCAAGCTGCATAGGTAGTGTCAGCCCGGGGCCACGGTACTGCAGGACCGATGGGGAGGGGCTGGGGATATGGGTGGAAAGGCTTGTGGTTGGACACGACCCTGGGAAGGGGAAGGGTCTGAGGGGGCTTCCAGCTGAGGGGGGCTGGGGGTTTGTTTGTGGTGGGACCTTGTGGCGAGTAGTTGGTGCTCCAGGCAGAGCCAGCATCTTGCCGGGCAGATAGATCTGGGAGTCGGGGTTTGAAAGGTTTTTTTCCTCTCTCTTACTCTCTCGGCCCCCAGGCGGTTTCATGGGGGGGTTGCTCCCTTCGGGTGGGTTTTCTTTCCTTTTTTTCCCTTCTTGGGGTGGGATCCTGTATCATTTGTTGTACCCTCTTCCTCCATTATTTAAATTACTCATTAGCACTAGCATTGTTAGTAACTTCCTAAGTGGTAGAGCAGGCTTGTCGTGAAACTACGACAGTGTTATAGGTATTGTTAGTTTTACTAATATCACTATTTTTTTCATTTATATTCAGTTATTATATTGTTCTTATCTCAACCCATACATTTTCTTGTGTTTTCCTCTGATTCTCCCCATCACACTGGAGGGAAAAGAGGTGAGCAAGCAGCTGTGTGGTACTTGTTTGCTGGCTGGAGTTAAACCACAACAAGAAATAACCTCATGTTTATAATGTTCATATGATTTTCTCTCTATCAGTAATCAGAAAGTTATTTTCTAGCAGTTTCTACTTTGGAAAGAAAAATTCTTTCCTTCATCTAGGTTTCATTGCTCTAAATCTTGGTAGCTTCCTATATTTACTCCCAAACAGACAGGATAGATTTTATTTTGGCTTCTTTTTTTTGTTGTTGTTGTTGTTGTTGTTGGCTGTTTGGTTGGTTTTGATTTGTTTGCCATTCAAAAAGGCTTTTTACATACTCATTTTACTTGGTATGATGTGTCTGCTGAGTGAATCATCAGTTTTAATGCCTAAAGTAAATGTGGAAAATTTTCCCCACATTAGGAAAAGTACAATTAGAGGCAGAGTGCAATACACTTCACAGGATAGTGAGTATCATAGCTGCCATCAACTATGAAATCTTGAACTGAGTAAAATTAACAGAAAAAAAATGTGTTTCCTGCTATGAGAATGAGTTAAGCAAGTTACAGATGTGAAAAATATTCTAAATAATTAAAGCTGTCTGTAAATTCTCTTATATACTTATGGTATGATGTACAAGAAATTAAGACAATATTTGACATAGAACATAACATTTTATCACATAAGGAGTGTGTATGTCATTGTATCATATTTGGATCTTCAGATTCCAGTGTTGCTTGCAAAATCATGACACACCTGTCAGCACATCCCTTTCTCATGCTCAGTCTGCCTGAAATTGTCCTGGTAGTATCCAAGCTAATTTTACCTCCTGGTTTAGGATTTCATCTCAATTAAGACATTCATCTGAAAAAAAAATGTCTACTTCAAGCTTCACATACCACACCTTGCCACCTCCCTAACAGCCATTGAAAATAAATACTTTTAATGATTCACTTTGCAGATAGTGACTAGTCCAGGTAGTGGAAACTTGATGGATGAACTCTGAATTTGAGAGTTTCATTGGGCATTTTTTTTTTCAATTTTAGATGCAGATTCCAATGAAAATAAGTTCTAATTTTTCTTTTCTTTTATTCTTGCTCTTCTTTTATTCTCTTTTTCTCTCTTTTCCTCCTTTTCTCTCCTCTCTCTCCCTTCCCCCTCACTATTTTCCATACTATTTTTGTTACACATTGCTAATCTAATTCAGGGAACATCCTTCTATAGAAATTCTCTGAATCTTGGAAGTCTTTGGTAGCAGACACTTTCATTTTAACCAATGATAACACACTGCATTTTTTCCATAGAAGCAGATATCTACCATTATTTTGTCTTTTCATTTTTTTGTATTTTACAGGTATTTTATTTTGTGCATTGAAGTATATATTTGCATAACCCTAAGAACTGATTACTAGACAGTGAATTTCAGAGCTATCATCTCCGCTATTAGCTCATGGTCATGAACTCTATACAGTCTGAAATACAAGCTACTAATCCAGTGATTCCTGTGTATAAATCATGATATATGATTACTGAAGTCTATCAATGTTACCAGAAAACAATTACAAGTAACAGCCTGCCAGAAAAAGGCATGGAAATTAAGGAATAAAGTGGTCATGCAAATTGAAATATACTAACAAGGACAAAGAAGAAGCATGTCATTTTCCTGCCTTAGCATGAATGTCCTTCTGGCCCAGTTCTGGAAAGCTGGGAAGCAAGAAAGTATGCACTTGTGAAGAATCAATAAACAGAAATAGATCTAAACAAAGCAGTCGAGAAACAAACTGGTTGCAAGTCTAGGGAGAAACAAAAATAAAGAAAACTTCTCCCAGGAGAAGCTGCCTTGAGTGTACCTGTTTGTTGTATTAGAAAATAAAACAAGAAGGTTACAAGTTCAGGGTTTAGCCCAGTGGTAAGATCAGTATCAATTACAGGGGGAGATGGCTTGGCTAAGAGGCTCACATCCTGTGCTAAGACACCAAGGCAACAAGAAAAGTATCTGTTAAATACAAAGCAATAACTGCATTTTCATTTCTCACTTTTCTTAGTGATTCTTCACAGCTGAAAATGCCCATGGGCCCATGACCCCATTTCTGCCCATCCCGGGGCTTCCAGTTCCCGCACCAGCAACGCTGCCGCAGTGCTAATCTCCAGCCCCTCCATAGTCTGGTCCTGCTTAGCCATGGAGGGGTCTGACCAGAGCAGGGTCTGACCTACAGGTTGAGGTCCCAGCTCAATCCCATTCTCATCCCAGGTTTGTGCAACCCTATTTCCCCTTACCAAGTCTGTACCCAACCCACACCTATGGGCTGAAATCCCAGCCTGGCCTTGTCTTTGCCCCATCCCCGATTCAGTGGGCAATGAGAAAGATTCAGGAACTCATGCTTTTGTCATAGTGTAAAAATTACTACTACTACTACTACTACTAAAAAAAAACCCAAAAAACCCAACAAACAAACAAAAAAAACCCACAAAGAAGTAGAAATCAGTAAAATATGAGGAATAATTTACATTACATGACCCTCCCTACCACTTTATAATGTTGCACTGAATGAACAGTATAGTGTTTTGATTTGCAAAGTTAAAGATCGCGGAGCTAGAAGTTCATACAATCCATTTCAAATGGGTATTTTTGGAAGCTTCTTACTGTACTCATATGCAAAGATTAAACTTCAGACTTTGCAATGTATCATAAAGCAAAACATTTCCTTGTATTAATAATGTTCTAATAAAAATACTTAAAACTTACAGATATTTTTGTTTTTAAAAGATTAGTAAAACATACAAGAGAGAGCATTAATATATTTCATTAGTACAATAAATGCTTGCATAATCCAAATTATTTAATAATTACAGTCTAAATTTATATTAAAAGTGTGTTATGGTTGCAAAATCAAGATGTAGAAAAAGCCCAGAATTGATCTCAATAGTATAACTTCAGCTCGTTTGCACAAATGCTGTTACAATATAACCTTTAGTTATATTATTTTTGCCATAACATCTGTATCCTATGCCAGCAATTCAATGAGTAAATGTGTTTAACCAGGTTTTAGAAAAAATCAACTGTGTTTTAAATCAACTATTGTCAGTAGAACAATTGTAGCTACTAGAAGTCGAATAAAAGGAGTAGGATCAGAACAATTTCATCTTGTGAATGTGGAAGCTGATTATTGCAGTACAGGATAGAAGAGATCTGCACTAGGGATCTGCACTAGAGATCTGCCACTGATCTCTTATGGAGAAATATGGAGCAATTCAGTTGTGTGTGTATGCTGGATTTCTGTGTTTGGGGGTTTTTTTCCTTCTTTTGCGTCTTTATTATATCTAGGAATAATATACAAGAAATAACATCTTTGTATCTTAGACCATTAATGTTTCAGCTTTGTTGAAACTATTGTGCCTTTGCATTGAAAATCTTTGGTGTTGATAAAACTCTGCATAATTATCATTGCTGTCCTTCATTTATGATAACTGGAAAAAAATCAGTTTGAAACAATGAAAAATTTGCTAAGGAAATAAAATTATAAACACTCCATTTCACATTTATCCCACTTTATTCCAGGCACTAAACTAAGTTGGCCAAGTTTTGAATTTTGTTCATCAAAGTTCCTGCTATGATCAATTGAGAGAGATGGGCACCCTTAGCCAGGAATTTTCATATTCATCAAATCACCATCTACAAGTATTTTGCTATCACCATTAGATGAACTCATTAATACATGCATTTTGATAAAGCACTTACAAAGAATTTAGAATTTTGATGAGTATTTTTTTCAGCTACAGTATATGTGGGATCAAGTAATTTTAGGTGGATGATCCTAAAGAATCCTGAGATCATGCAAAAAACAATTTAGTCTGAACCAGCAGTGAAACCTGGTAGTAAAAACAGTTTAATAAACTCCATTTGTCAGATCCAGCCTCCCCAGATAAGATTTTCTACATGGATCAGCCTACTATGCTCCAACTTGGATTAGAATATGAATGGGAACCCTCTATTAGAAGAATATTGTTGAACTTTCTGAGGATTTTGGTGTTCAGAAATGTTTCCTTTAGAGTTTTTGATGCTATGCTAATTAATTTTGTCACAGTGAATCCAAAGGAATATAAAACAAATTATGAACGTATTAAACACCCTAGCATTAAACACCCTTTTTTATTCCAAAATTGTAATAATTCCTCACTTATAATGCCTCACTTCTTCCTACAAAATAGAAAATTAGTTACCTCCATTGGACAAATTATATTAATAATTATTGTCTTTTAAAATTAGATGATATCCTGGGCACAGATTATTGTGTTTTATCTTCTAGGAAAATAAATTGTGTAGTGGTAGAAAACACAATAGTAAAATAATGTGTTTATATTAAGTAAATTATTCCATTATTTGGATATTTTAATAGTCTGGTTAAGTTTTATTCAGTGCTTTGCATGAGCCAGCCATAGAAGTCTTGGTACAGTAATATTCATAACTAAGAGCAATATCTTGAAAGAAGAATGAGCAATGTTACAATTTACCTTCTTGTAAAAATTCTATATACTTATATCTGTATTATGCACAATAAAGCAGAACTCTAGTGTAGCTATGTATAATTTTTCCCAGACTTTTTCAAAAGTTCTTAAAAAAGAGAACAATCTCTTATGATTTGCCATGTCTTTGAACATTTACATTTCATGTAAATGTTAATGCGTCATACTGACGCACTGACTCACTTTTTTCTAGTAAGTTTCATTTGACTGTATTCAGCTGAAATAGTTTTAAACATTCTTTTCCTTCTTCCTTTCCTTTGCAACCATTTTGTGAAGCAATACTTAGACTATAAACTTGACATACGGATAAAAGTGACATCTTTCCAGTTAAGTTCAGGAACTGGGAGTAAGAGGTTGAGGTTAGCTCTTCTCAGAGCTATCATCACTCAGGTGCAAGAAATAGAAATGGGAAAACAGATTGATTTCCCTATAGTTAAGAGCACTAAGGGACATGGAAAGCATCTTTGCATAGACATAAAGACCTTAAGACCTGGAAGAGTGTTTTTCAAAAATCAGGGCTTGCTAAATTGCAGAATCACCAAAACAGAAGAAATTAAGGCAAAACCTGGGAATGGAGAGGGAAGTAAATTTAGAATACAATAGAATAGAATAGGATAGAATAGAATAGTATAGAATAGTTCATTTGGAAGGGACCTAAAATGATTATTGGTCCAACTGCAAGTTGGAGGCTAAAAGCTGAGGAATAATGTTGGAGATGTTTGGAATGGCTAGATGGGAGTAAATAATGTAAAATTTTTCAATAGCATTGTCTTCCAGAACCTGGACCTAGATTTAGCAGTTTGTACACTATGCTACTCACCTCTTATTGCATCTGTTCCATACAAAAGCTTCAAGCTACAGCTTTTATCACTTAGACGATTAGCTTAAGCAATAGTACAAATCTGTATTATAAATTTAAAGGTCTAAAATCTTCAGCTGATAAAACATTGAAGGCAGGATAATAAAATCTTTGTCTGCTTTTCATTTTGCACTAAACATAAGAAAATAATGGTGAGAACACCACAGTAAAAAGTCTACAGTTTCAAATCATGACCTCAAAGACCATAATATTTCAGCATTAAGTTTGTCAGTCGAAAGTTATTGCTTCTGTCCTGCCTTATATTTAGATGTCTCTTGAAAACAGCAATATTTACAGAATCAGAATGGTTGAAGTTGGAAGGGACTTCTGGAGGTCACCAGGTCCAACCCCTCGTGCTTAAGGGTAGCCCACCCCCTTTCCTTAGGGACCGTATAGCAGGCTGCCCAGGACTATGTCCAGATGGGACCTAGGAGGGACACTCTACAACCTCTCTGGGATACTTGTGACAGTGCTTGGTCCCCCTTACAGTAAAAAAGTGTGTTTCCTTACATTCAGATGGAACCTCCTGTGTTCATTTTGTTCCCACTGCCTCTGGTCTGGTCACTGGAAGAGCCTGGCTCCATCTTCTTTGTACACTCTCTTCAGGTATATATATATACATTGATGAGATCTCCTTGAGTCTTCACTTCTCCAGGACAAACAGTTCCAGATCTCTCATCCTCTCCTCATAAGAGAGATTTTCTAGACCTTTAGTCACTTAATGACCCTCTTTAGGACTCTAGTATGTCCATGTCTCCCTGGTACTGCAGGTCATTTTTGTGGCCTCACCAGTGCTGAGTATAGGTAGAGGATTTCCTCTCTCAACCTGCTTGCAACACTCCTATTGCAGCCCAGGATACCATTAGCCTTTTTTGTGGCAAGGGCGCATTGTTGGTTCACATTCAACTTGATATCCACCCGGATCTTCACGAATTTCTGACAAGATGCTTTCCAGCTGGTTTAGAAAAATTATGTCCCCCAGAATGTACTGGTGCATGGGGTTTTTCCTTCCCAAGTGGGTCCATTATACAGCTGCTGTGTCTGGGACAGGGTAAACCCTGGCCTCTTCTTGCAGAGGCCACCCCGTCAGCTTCCCAGCTATCAAAACCTTGCCACCTACACCAAATACAAGTCCCTAGGAATTGCACTCTATATATCTTTAAAAAATGCATTGGTCCTAGAGGGAGATATGACAAAGCAAGAGAAGTGTCAGAAGAAAAAAAAGAAAGAAGAAAGAAAAAATAAAATCAAAGATTAGTCAACTCACACTGAAAGGCTTATAACAAAGCATTGTACATTAGATGATTCCTTGCTGCCCTTATGTACTACCAAGCATAACAGATTAGGTACTTGATAAAGTGATATGTTCTCTGTAGTGTCTTGGATTTCCACGAGGCTTTTAACAATGTCACCTACCAAAGACTTTAGAGGAAACTAAACAGCTTTAGTACAAGAAAGAAAGTTCTCGCATAGAGAATGAAAGCACAGGAATTATATTATAAAAATAAACAAAAAAAATTCTTATTATTGTGTGGGGAAGTGAGAAGGTCTATGAGGATCTGTGATCACACCTGAGTTTTTCAGAACAGCAACAATAAACCACTGTGGGGAACTGAAAAAACATTTTGTGAGATAGATCGATTAACAACAAAGAAAATGGAATTCACTACAGGCAAGTGTAAAATTATGTAAATAGGGGAAAATCCAACTTTTTACACATAAAGTTATGGGATCTAAACTGATAATTTTAATTCTGAAAAAGTTTTTGATTGTTATGACAGACAGTTCTAAGAAAATAACAGCTCAGTGTTCGGTACCGGTTTAGAAGAGAAAAATTGTTACATATTTTGATGAAAGGAAGTATGAACTGTCTGCTTTATGAGACATGATTAAGTAAGCTGTAACTCTGAAATCTAGAAAATATAAATAATGTTGATATCAGGAAAATAATTACTGTTTTGAAAGTATAAACAGGGATAGGAATAGTATTCTTTCTAATACAAGAATTGGGGCAGTGTCAAATAAATTCGATTAAATTAGGTTTTCATACTGAAGAAAAGAGTGTGCTCTTCATTAAATAAACAACACTTTTATAAAAAGGCTGAATACATCTGATATGAAATACCTAAATCTACCTACCACTGAATAAAAACGGTCCCATTTGCTCTGTGTCTGAAGACACGCCCCACTGAAATCTGGTTTTGTCACAAATTGTCCCCACAGTGCCCAGTATCTATCACATTAAGCATTCTCCTTCTGGTGATGCAGATAGACCACTTGCTCAGGGTCCACAGAAGCTGACAAGTTTTGCATGGTCCCAGAGGAAGTGTGAATATGAAGATGGCAGAGGGCTGGGTCTTGAAAAGCAGCAATGGATTGGAGAAAGGTGGACATCAGACTCCCTGGTATCACTGAAATGTGAAAGAATGAGACAACAGTTAATAGTAGGAGGTAACCTAGCTATGGCCCAAACACTCATGTCAGTGTCAGCATGTAGGTTGTGGAGGGTGGTGAAGGGACAGTGCAAAGGCACTGAGTGCCATACATCCCAGTCAGAAGATGGTCTCCTTTTTAGGACAGGTGATGAGGTCAATACAGTCTGGACCCCTGAGAAGCCACATCTTTTGAAATCTAGAGTGGCGTTAGGTGTAGTCCTTGGCTTCTATGGCATAGGAAAGAGAAGAGTTACAGTGCAGAGAGCTCAGGCGGTAGTTTTTGTGAAAATGTCAGCAGTGATGAGTCAGGTTTCAGCACAGTCCTGAGTTTCTGGTCCTGCCCCTTTCACAGGTGCTCACAGGGAGAAAATAGAGGTAGAGCTGCAAGGAATGAGAGACCCTGTTTGTGTAACAGGGAGTAGTTTCTGCTGGCAAAGCCAAAGGAAGTGAGTGAGAATGGTCACCCTATCACTGCTGCCTATATTGGGAGTCAGGTACAGCAGAGACAGATCCTTGATGTGTGTGTGTATGGCCAGTCTTTGCTATTTTTAAACCATTTTATAATGAAATTAAGAGACAGTCAAAGTATGTATGCTCCCACATATTATCTGCTAGAATAAGTACTGTACATAATGACTTTATGAAGTCACTAGATAAGTGTATCTAGAATTATTTGAGCTACTAAACCAACATCATTATATATTTCAGTCATGCACAGTAGCTGTAACATTTTATGTAAGTAATTTTTGGAGACATTTAGAAGTTTCATAGAAAAATTGAGAAATAAAATAAAAACAATATTTCTACTTAAAAAATCATAAATGGCTTCAAAAGGGTTGAGGAACTAAAATCTGAACCATTAAAGAATTAATTACTCTTTGGCTAAAGACAGTAAGGAACTTTCATATTTTTATATTTTGAGACAATGGAGAAAGTTGCTTATTAAATCTTAAAGCCTTGAATTTTTTTCTTCAATACAACACTGGCTTATTTCTGAAAGAAACTGAAAAAACCTAACCAAACAAACAATGCAGAAACAAAATGTCAACAAGTCATGGCTAAAACTCATTTTGCCTTCTATATATGGTGAATGTGTCTAATTAAAATACAGAGGAGTAAAGAAACATATTTTAAACCAATATAATTATTTTATTCATTAAGGAAAATGTACTTAAATATCAAAAGTGCGCATCCCAAGTGATACAAGATTTGCACTTGAAAAAAAGATGTTTACAAAAGATGTTACAAATTCCAGACCGCATTGATTTTTCTTCTTCTTTGCTAGATTTCTTTACCTCGATTTAAATACTTATTTCAATACCAGTCAGACTATTAATTGAATGATTTTTGAAATGGAGATTATAGCCCCTTGGAAAATGCTGTCAGGAGAGTTTTTTTTAAGTACTATACTTAAAAAGAGGAGGGGAAAAAAAGTGTTTGTTCAATATCTGTAAGAACTAACCAGTTCACCTTAATTTTCTCTCTTTATAGAGAAGATCCTAGTTAAGTGGGCACAAAATCCCGACCTTAACGACTCCTATGGAAATAAAATAACTCAAGTGTGTGATCATGAACCTGAGAGTGAGAAGGGGGTCTTCAGTTTCAGTCTGGAAGTTCAAACAAACTACTGTTACATTGCTGCTCATTTCTTTATTTGTTTTCTAAAAAGGTGATCATATGACGTATATACAATCTTGTCAAAGCATTGTGGAAGCTGCATGTGTGTAGGGCATGGCATACATTCAGGTAAGCAGAGATTACATTAATAATAACCACAGAATCATAAAATAATCCTGGCTGGAAGGGACCTCTTTGAATCCTCAGGCCAACGTCATGCTCAAAACAGAGACAGTCACTGAGATTGCTCAGGGCCCTGAACAGTTGCATTTTGAATATCTACAGGGATGAATCTTCCACAGCCTCTCTGGGAAAAGTGCACCAGCTTGTGACTACCCACATGCAGAAAAACTGCTTCCTTAGACAGTCAAAAATCTCGCATATTCCACCTTGTGTCATTTGCCTCTCTCCTGGAAGAGTATGGATCGTTTTTTCGCTATACCTTCTCCAAACATTAAGTAGCTGTAGACAGCAAAAAGCTCTGCCTGAAGCCTTCTTTTCTGCAGGCTGAAGAAAGTCAGTTCCCTCAGCTGCAGCTCTTGGATCATCTCAGTGGCCCTCCACTGGACTCACACCACTATGTCTTTGTCTTCTCGTACTGAGAAGACCAAATTTGGACACAACACTCTACATGCATTCATTCTAGATGCCAGGAATGGTCACTTCCCTTGACCTGCTACCCTTTTTCTCTTACAACCCAGAATGCCATGGGCCTTCTTTGTTATAAATGCACATTGCTGGCTTATATCAACTTTCTGTCAGCCAAGACCCCAAGTCCTGTTCCTCAAAACTGATTTGTAGCCACTTAGCTCCCAGATAGCACTCTTGCAGGGGGCTACTCTGACCTTGGTTTAGGTGTTTGCCTTTGTCCTTGTAGTCCTGTCAGATCATTTCAACAAACTGTCCAGCTCCCTCTGAATCCTACCTCTGTCCTACCCCTCCAGCACAGTGAGTTATCTCCCCAGCTGAGTATAATCTGAAAACTGGCTGAGGGTCCACTTTGTCCCACCATCCAGGTCTCTAATAAAGCCATTAAACATCTCCAGCTCCAGTACTGATCCCTGAAGGATGTTACTAGTAATTAGCCCGTGACTCAGCAGTTCAAGGGAAGCTGTGCAAATGAATGTCTGTGAATATATCCCTACCAGACAACCAAGTTTTGCATGTGGTGAAGCCTGGGTGTATGAAACATATAGTATAATCCTCTGACTCAGTACTAAGATAGATTTAGTTCATATTTATCTTTGTAATTCATGGTCTTGGTTACTCTGATCTTTAACATTTGAAACTGTTTTATGGATGGCATTCATAGAAGTCATAAAAACACCCAACCAAACAAAAAGAACCCAAATTCAAAAACCAACAGCATCAGAGTAACTAAATGACAGCAGTAGGTAAATGTCTTTATCAATTTACATGTGGCACAAATTAAGTACCGTGGAAATGAACAAACTGACAAATCTTAAATGGTGTAAAAGTCAACCCTAATATTCTGATGTGCATTTTCCACACAGCCTCCATCTGGGGAAATCTTATAAAAGATATTCTTTGAAAAATAGCAAGAAGCTGAGAGCCCAGGTGGCTTAGAAATCTTTTCCCTAATACTTTGACTGTATCTTTCGAAGATAATGACATAAAAGTATAATGTGATTTATTTCATTATTATCCTATCATTCCAGTAATACAGATTGCGAAGTCTCAGGATTTAAAGCTACATACAACCATGCTAAATGGCTAAGAAAAGTGTAGGTTATTGTAAATGTTAGGAAGACAGTCAAGTTGTGCATTAGAAAACAAATTCTAATGACAAATTTTTGACAGTGTACTGTTTAAATAAGTAAATAACTTGTAATCAAAGCATTAATTAAGAGTACTTAAGATGAAATTAAAACATGAAAGCAAAAAATAAATCTAATTATCCATTTGTCTAGAGTATAGATGTGGCAGTTGCACCTCTGTCAACAACAATCCAACAAAGACCTCACAAAAGCCCTCCAAACTCTTGTCACACCCACATAGTGATGGCCAGACATTTGGATTAAAATATTACCAGTAGTAATATTAGTATTTTTAACATTGTTCTTGTATAGTAGAAAAGGGAGTGTTCAACTTAGTAAGAAAAAGAAGCCAAATATTTTGCAAAACAGAGAACTGATTACTGATTTGCAGACCTTGTTAATGACTATTCCCATAAAGAGAAATTAAGGATTGATAAAGGTGGCAAACTATGCCCTTGAAGAGGAGTTGAAGACTGATGTAAGGGAATATCGTGGCACCAAAAGCTGGATGGTTGTCACAAGATGTGAAGTCAACATTAATTAGTAAAGACAGCAGGGGGAGATCGATACCACTAACTCAATATGCAACCCCTCCACGGTTAAGACCACCCCTCACTGAGCGTGCACCTTGCTTTAAAAGGACACTGTGTCTTTAAACAGAAGCCAAGAGTATGGTTAACCAATAAGATTTGTTGTGATAAATTACTCACTAATTAGTGTAGAAAAAGGCAGATTTTGATGTTTGCAAAACGGGATAAATATGCCATAGCTTTTAGTATCAAGATGGTCTAGCTTTGTGGAGTTACCACCTAGTCCCCGTATCTGTGCAGACATGAAATAAACAAATATCTCGACTCTGTGTAAATTGGCCTATTGCACACTGGTGAAAGAACTTAAATTTTGGGACAACATTATTAGTACTATTGGTACTGTAAAGATTATTAGCATCAGTATTTTATTCATTTATATTCAATTATTAAATTGTTCTTAAATAATTCTTAAATCTTAACCCATGAGTTTCTTTGTTTTTTTCTCCAATTCTCCTCCTCCACTGGACGCAGTGAGGGATGTGAGTGAGTGGCAAGAAGCTGTGCCCAAAGAGCCTGTGACTTTGTGGTAAGCCTGTGCTGGAGCAGTCCGCTCCTGATGGACTGCATGACTGTGGAAGGGACCCACAACAGAGCAGTTAGTAGAGAAAACTGCAGCCCGTGGGAAGGACTCATGCCAGGGAAGTTCATGGAGGACTGTCTCCCATGGTCAGGACACCACACAGCAGCAGAAGAGTGTGAGGTGTTCTTCCCCTGAGGAGGAAGGAATGAGAGAGACAACGTGTGATGAACTGACTTGGAAACCCCCATCCCCTGATCCCCTATGCCACTGTGGGGGAGGAGGTAGAAAAATTGGGAGCAAAGATGAGCCTGAGAAAGAAGGGGAGGGATGTGTGGAATGTTTTTAAGATCTGTTTTGTTTTGTCTCTCATTGCACTACTCTGATTGTGATTGGTAACTTATTAAATGAATTTTACTTCCCACAAGTCGAGTCTGATCTGCCCCTGACCATAATGGGTGAGTGATCCCTCCCTGTCTTTGCTTCAGACAGTTAACTTTTCCTTGTATTTTCTCCTTCATATCCCATCAGAGGGGTGAATGAGCAAGCAGCCTCCTGGTCTTTTGTTCCTAGATGGGCCTAAATCACAACAGCCCACAGCACCTTAGCTAAACTTCTTGAATGCTGTAGAAGTGCCATCATGTGTCCATATACATATCAACATAGAGATTATATTCTAGTTGTTGGACATAACAAAGAATAGGTAGGGCAAGTGGTTGAGGCCACCTGGAATCTGCTACGAATGGTCTACACATTCCGCCTTCCAATTGTCAAGGTCCTGGACAAGAGATTAAATTCCTAGGAGCTTGATCGATAGCTGGTGCAGTTGCAGTACCTGAAGCATTGTCAGCTATTGAGAAGGTACAGACTCCAGGTAACAAGACAGAGTTACAACAGCTTATAGGTACATTGGACTATTGGAGGAAGCACACACTTGGGTTTTCTGTGATTGCTAGACAACTGTATGATCTGCTTCATGAAAACAGAGAATGGGATTGGACTCTCATACACCTAGCTGTGACAGAGAAAAGGAAAAGATACCCTCAGCAAAGAAATCTCCTCTTTGGAACAGCCAAATAGAAATTGAGTGTAAAAACATAGAAAAAATTCCATTGCTATGGCTATACCCTCCTGTTAGGGTAGCTCTAATGCAGGGCTGCCTGCTTAACAATACCAGTTATTCATGACCCTGTGTCTTAGACTGTATTAAGAAAAACTACTGTCCTCCTCTTACTAACATACCAGGCTCATGCCAAATATCTACCATCCATGCAACTCCTAACCTAATATGGACATGAATACATGCCTGGACGTCTTCAAGGCCGGGCTGAATGAAGTTTTGAGCAACCTGGTCTAGTGGATAGTGTCTCTGCCCACAGCAGGGGGGCTGGAACTAGATGATACTTAAGGTCCCTTCCAACCCAAACCATTCTATGATTCTATGGTCCGAGGCCACCTATATTCCGAGTTATATTCAACCATCCCTGGACTAACTGGTACACTAGCTGTGCTCTCCCTCTACCCCATTTATCAGGAAGGATCCATGCCACACAAGTGGTGGGATCAAAGACCAAGGTATTTGCGGAAGGGAATGCTCCAACAAAAATAGGGTGGTGGATGGAAAAATTTGGAGTAGGAATTGCCCTGGCATGAAACTGACAAGGCACTTTGGAACTAGGCCTACAACATTCAACTTTAATCAACACCACAATGGATAGAATGAAGCTCTTAAACAATCAATTAAAATATACTCATAAAATGGCCATTCAAAACCAAGCTATACTGGATTGGATGCTGTTGAAGGAGAAAGGTGTATGTGGAGTCTTGAACCTGTAAATGGATGAGTACTGTGTCTACATCCCAAATGTATCAATGCCACTTCAAGAACCAATCAACTAATCAATCAAGAATCAACAAGAAAGTGTCTAAAGATTGAGAAGCGATTGTTGCTAGACTGGGAACAAACTAATTGGGAAAAGTTTTTTGACATGTTTGGGTTTCCTCTTTCTGGGTAGATAACCAGCATCCTTCAATCTTTGATAATGGTTGTAGTTATTGTTGTAATTTGTATTATAAGTTGTATTAAATGCATGATAGAGATATCTGTATCAGTCTTAGAGTATACTCCCTTAAAATCTGCTCATGTACCTGACATTCCAGTACAACCATAGGACACTTGAAAAATTATGATCCACAGTGAATATTCTCACCAAGACTGCACTCCCTTGTAACTTTGGAGGCAACAGGTGACCACCACATGAAGAAAACCAGTCAAATCATGACCGTGGTCATGGGTGGATTGTGTGGCAGATGCACCTGCCCCTAAAATGACCGGACAAAGATCTGACAAAGGTCCACCAAATTTCTCACCACAGCTGTTGTCACACCCCCATGGTGGTGGACAAACATTTAGGTTGAAAGTAAGAAAGTTGGGGTCTGTAGCTAATGGGATGTTACTTGACTATATATGACCACATCTCAGATTTGATTAGGTTTTAAATGGAGCCTGGACAGAGAGCTATTTAGAGTTGGTCCTCCTTGGAGCAGTGGGTCTGCAGCCAGGGACTGTCTCCTTAGGTTGAGATGTCACCTGAGGAAACTACTTGAGGTTGAGAGCCCTCCCCTTTATTAGAGGAGTGATTGTGCATTTTGGGTCATAATCTATAAAGCTGAAGAATTCTTAAGTCAGGTGTGTAGTATTAATTCCCAACCAACATCCTGAGCCTGTTTATTGTTAATGTTTCTCAGAGTCTTAAAGCGGTTTTGGTTAGAGTAAAACTTAGTTCGAGTTTGTTATCATTTTGTTAAAAAAAAAAATCCCATTTCTATTTGTGCTGGTTTTGATTGGGATAGAGTTAATTCTCTTCACAGTAGTTAGTATGAGGGTATATTTTGGATTTGTGATGAGAATGTTGACAACACATGGTTGTTGCTAAGGAATGTTTATACCAAGTCAAGGACTTCAGTTTCTGATACTGCACCTGTGTTCCCAGCTGCTTTTCTGCAAGCAACTGTGAAGGGACACAGCCAGGACAGCTGACCCAAACTGACCAAAGGGATATTTCATGCCATAAGACGTCATGCTCAATATCTAAGTTGGGTGGAGTTGATTGGGCGCTCTTGTTCTTGGGGGTCTTGGGGCTCTTGGGGCTCAGATTTTTTTTTTTTAAAGCAGTGTTAAACTAAGTAGAGATTGTTTCTGAGAACTCACAATTTCTAGATTCTTAACAAGCTCCAAAAACTGCTAGGAAACCTGATAAAAATTAAATTATTTCAAGTGATTTTGTGAATTCTGAATTAAGGATTTGAAGACAATATGCTATAAAGCCTCATTCAGCGACTTTAAAAGCAAAACGTGCTATCACACATTTTATTGATGCAGTTCACAAGCGGCACCAGCATGTTGCTGTTTTTCTCAGAGGGCATTTAAAAATGCATGTCCTTTTGAGACTGTGGATAATTATTTTTACTATCCTGCCACAAGGAAAAACTGCTCAGCTCATGTGGTTTAAATGAAATCAGGATTGAAGCAGTTTATTGATTTGTTAATGACATGTAACTGGCAATCCATACCCTTAATACAAGACATAAATCACAATTATAGATGAATTAGGAGATGCTAATAAACACCTAGAAATATTTAAATACCTTTGTAGGGATAATCCTATGAAGGTCTAGCCCTGGTGCCCACACACATACACTACCTGGATGTAGCAGGTGCCATCACCCCTTCCCCACTTTTGCATGCCTCTCTGCCACTCCTGATGATGAGGATCCATCTTGGGAGATGTCCCATTGCCCTTAGTGGGGTTCCTGCATGCTGCTCCCACACACCCAGCCCACTTCAATGTACAGGCTACTCCCAGCACACCATGAAGGGAGTGCTCTGCCTGGCCTGGGCAGGGTTTGGGTTACCCTGGGAATGCTGCTGACATGGACAGATTCCCTATGATAGCTGCTGCTTCCTCTCCACTGTCTCGTCCTATGCCACAAATATCTGTGTTTCCTTCATGTTTCTTTTAAGACTGACCTTTTCAGAAGTGTCTGTCATTTCCTGGTTGCTGTCTAGTCCTGCTGAAGGTTGTCTTCCTAACTAACATGACTGTTTCAGGCATAAGGGGTCTCAGAGAGTTTTGTGTGTCCCGTGCATTCACACAGACCTGTTTACACTCACTTTTGACAATAGTGTGGTACATGGGTTCCTCCACAACAGTGCTTTTCTTCCTCACAGTCAGGGGAAGGTTGATGGGGGCCAGCAGGACTTAGGTAATAGTTACACTCAGCTTGAAAATGCTTGTGCACGTTTTCTATTATTTTAATTATTTATTATTAGTAGTATATGTACATATTAATTTACATTTAATTAGTAAATAGTTCTTATCTCAATTTTATGAGCTTCCTTATTTCTTTTTTCCTCCAATTCTTCCCCTCCACTGGAGGAGGGGTGGGGGGATTTGTGAGAGCAGCTTTGTGGTATTTTGCTAGCCAGAGTTAAACCACAACATATGTAGGTGTTTTTTTCATGTATATTCCTGGATGGTTCTTCCCTCGTCCCTGTTTCCGTGTTAGCTCATCTCTGTAAGTGAAAATTGCTCTGAGTGGCCTAGTTTCCTTTGGTTGTTGCCATGACATTTGTGCAGTATATTTTTTGTTTGCAATTATGTCTTTTCTTTCCAGTATGCTCAGTCATCAGCTAGTAAAAGGAAAGATACAAAATCTACTGTTGCAGTCATGTATTCTTTACAATGGACTTTATTCATGCCTAGAGAGCGATAAAATGAGTGACAACAGATTTTAGGTGTGTTTATACTGCCACTCTGGTCATTCTGTGCTTCACCCTAGAGCTCTTGTCCCTATGCTCTTTGCACTGGGCCTGTGCTAGTTTGTTCCTCTACGTTCATTTTTAGTAAAACAGAAAGCTTCTTTCAGGAGAATATCACTAAGGAGTTATGACAATTATATGCTCCCTACCAACGTTATGGACAGTGAAAGTGTTAGTTTCACACTTCCTACCCAATCTTCCAAACTATTTCACTTCCAACAGTATAAGGCATCACAGGACACTTCCCTTCTTTCATACAACACCCCCATGAACACACCTCACACACTGTATCTGTGAATGTGTCTGTATGCATTCTGTAAAATTCTACTATTCCTGCAGGCTGCAGAGCATCCTACTTATTATTCAGCTAGCTGGTTAGTTTGTTGGCCTGTTGTTAACATCTATAAAAATGTGATAATGACTGAAAGGCCCAGAGACATGACTAGGATTCTGAGAAAAGAAGGTGGTTCACTTTTATGTTCTGGGATCACAGCCAGAAGCCAGTGGCAAAAAAAATGTTTCTTTAACTTTTTTAAATCCCTAAGTGAAGCATATGAAGTCTCACAATGAAATGTGTTGTTCTGATGCAGTTCAGCATATATTCACATGCTTGTCTGAGCTGTGCTGGCTTCCATAATTTTGGGCACCTGACTCAACATGTGTACCCTTACTTTTGCAGATATCCTAAATTTCCCTAAATTTGACTGTTAGAATCTATGGATAAATCCCACTTACTTTTTCTTGGTATGTTTTAGGGAGAGGGAAGAAACACTGATATGTATTTTGTGTGTGTTTTGTATAAAAAAAAAAATCATATTTTTAGTATACTTCATTTTCTCTGTGGTTGTTTATGGGACCCTTTGCACTTTTCCATCCCCTGTGGAGAAGTATGGATCATCTTCTCAGGATAGATGGCCAAAGCCTGAAAGGTGCCTGAAGGGCTCAAGTCTGAAGAACTGTAAGTTTGAGGAAGGCAGAGAAAGACAGCAAATGTAAGAAAATTGTAATTTATTTCAAGTAAAGTTGGTTCTTAGGCTTAAAAGTAGCCTTCCACTGTACAAACCTGCTGTGGTAAACTAATTAGTCATAAAATTGCTGAGGTTGGAAGGGACCTCTGGAGGTCACCTAGTCCAACTGTCCTGGTTAGAGAAGGGTAAGCTAGGGAAGGTTGCTCAGATTGCTTGACCCCATCTGTGTCCAGACTGGCTCCAGGTATGAACATTCCACCACCACCACTAACCTGTTCCAGAGTTTGAGTAACCCCATTGTGTTTTGGTTTGGTTTGGTTTTTTTCCTACAGGAAATAGAATTTCCTGTAGACCAATTTTGCCTATCACCTCTTGTCTTATCACTGGATACCTCTGAGAAGAGTCTGACTTTGCCTTCTCTATTCCGCCCTATCAGGCATTTATAGATAATGAATTGATTCCACTACTCTTCTCCCGGTTGAAGAGACCCCTTTCTTTCAGCCTCTCTACATATGACAGTTGCTCCAATATTTTTATCATCTTTCTTGTCCTTTGTTGGACTTGCTCCAGTATGTCCATGTCTGTCATGTACTGGGAAGCCCAGAATTGGAAACAGTACTCCAAATGTGTCTCATCAGGGCTGAGTAGAGAGGAATAATAATCTTCCTCAATGTACTGACACTTCTAGTGCAGCCAAGAAAGTTGGGCTCTTGCTCTTTTCTGCCAAGGACCATTGCTGGCTCATGACTGTGCAGCATAACCCCAGGTATTTGCCTCAAAGTTACTTAACAGTCAGTCAGCCCTCAACATGCACTCGTGCATGGGTTTATTCTTTCCCAGGTGCAGGACTTCACACTTGCAATTGTTGAATTTCCAGATGTTCCTCTTGGCTCATTTCTCAAGCTTGTTGAGGTCCTTCTGATGAACAGCACAATCATTTGGTCTATCAGACACTCCTCCTAGTCTTGTATCAATTGCAGACCTGCTGAGTGTGCACTCTGTCCCTTCATCCAGATCATTAATGAAGATGTTGAACCTATGCTTGCCTTCCTGCTCATTGGGATGGACTGTTCTTGAGCTTGGACAAGGTGATGCTTGAAATCAACAGCTTTTCTGGACCCCTGTTCTCCCCAGAATCCACTCCCCTGGGATTCTTCCAAGCAGATCTCTAAACAGACCAAAGATTGATGTCCTGAAGTTCAGGGCTGTGTTTCTGCAATTTGCTTTGCTAAACCATGACACTGCCTCTCAGGATCCTGAACTCTACTATTCGATGGTCACTTTAGAATCCTAGAATCATACAATGGTTAGGGTTGAAAGGGACCTTAAAGATCATCTAGTTCCAATCCCCCTGCCATAGGCAGGGACACCCTCCACTAGACCAGGTTGCTCAAAGCCTCATCCAGCCTGGCCTTGAAGACAGCTAGGGATGTGGCATCCACAATTTCTTCGGGTCAAAGTTGCCTCCAATCTTCACTTTCCTGAACAAGTCTTTGTAAGAATCATTTCCCACAGAGTGTCTCCGTTGTCAGCTCCTTAATCACTTGTGTCAAGAAGTTGTCAGCAATGTAAACCACAAACATTCTGCTAACAAGCTGCTGTGTTGCCTTCCAAGAGATACTGGGATTGTCACCCATGAAGACCAGGACTTGTGAACACAAAGCTTCTGCCAGTTGTACAAAGAAGGACACATTTAACTTTTCTTTGTGCTGGGTCTGCCTGGAATAGAGTTAATTTTTGTCATAGCAGCCTCTTACAGTGCAATGTTTTGGATGTGTGATCAAACCAGTGTTGATAACATGCTCATGTTTTAGGTACTGCTGAGTAGTGCTTACACAAAGTCAAGGCCTTTTCTGCTTCCTCACACTACCCCATTAGCAAATAGGCAGGGAGTGCACAAGAAGTGGAGAATGGACATAACCAGGACAAGTGACCCAAAATGTCCAAATGGATATTCCTGGCCATATAGAACAATCTTCCACCAGAAGGGAGGGCGGTTTGGGGTAGGTAGATATTGCTCAGGGGCTCTCAAATTGGTCTACTGTGGGAAGTGGTGAGAGATTGCTTTTGCATCACTTTTGTTTGTTTGTTTGTTTTCTCCTTTCTTTCATATTCTTTTTTACTTATTAAACTATTTTTGTCTTGGCATGCAAGTTTTGGGATCTTTTGCTCTTCCTATGTTCTCCCCCCATACTGCTGGGACCAGGGGGAGTTAGTGCATGGCTGTGTAGGGCTTAGCTGCCAGGCAGAGTCAAATCTCTACATCCTTGAATTAATTGGTGAAGAAAGACACACTCACAAAGGTTAATGGAACTGCAGAAATAAAGCCAAATGTCTAATTTATGTGTATGTGGAGAAGGGATTGAGTGTACTTGCTTCATTGTATGCGAGTATGGAAAGGATTCATTTCTGTTAGAACTTTGAAAGGGTTTGGTTAGTATTTCTGCTTTGTTTATCTGTGGGGAAAGTGTAAAAAGGGGGTTTATCAACATGTAGAAATGGTTCTTTTCATTCTCTGAACAGGAGGACCCAGATGTTGTGTGTCATGCACTGTTATTTCTCGCTTTTAACTTAATGACTGCTAACACTTATGCACTTAACATGCTCTCTGGAGCTGTTAATCACAAGGGTAGCAGGCTAGGACCTGATGTTTAGGACCTGAATAATCCTGCCTTCCTGAAGTAGATTTGGATATAATAGCAAGTAATCCTCATGAAGTAAAATGTTCCTGTTAACAGTGAAACATAGTGACTGTTGTCATAATCTTAATTTTGAAGTTCCTCCTGTTGAACTTCAACCTTGCAAAAAAATTTAGGGTCTACTTGAAAAAAAAATTAAAATGTCTTATTCATCCACTCAAGTGTGCATGTAAGAGAAACATGCATGCTCAGGGTACATATAGACATTCTTATCCTGGAGATATTGCATGTGGATGTCTGGAAGATTTTAATGGAAGGAGAATCTCCCATTTAGTTCCCAGTGTCAGCCAAATCCCATGGAAGAGAGAAAGCTGAAATTTAGGTCATAATAATCTCAGTTGCTTTTGTCCAAATAATTTTGCACAGTACTCTTGCATAGTCTACCTGTAGTATCTTTGATACTGATTTGCTCCATGTCGTGGTTTAACTCCGGCTAGCAAAATACCACGAAGCCGCTCTCACAAATCCCCCTCCCCTCCTCCAGAGGACGGGAAGAATCGGAGGAAAAAGAAATAAGGAAGCTCGTAAAATTGAGATAAGAACTATTTACTAATTAAATCTAAATCAATGTATACAGGTACTACTACTAATAAATACTTAAAATAGTAGAAAATGAAACATATAGTACAATATGATACAATATGATACAATTTCCCACCATCCACTGACCAATGCACACCCAGATGTTGAGGAATGAAAATCAGACCCAGAGAGCCCGAGAACCACAGCCCAAGAGAGATCGCAGCCCGAGAGCCGCGGCCTGAAGGCTGGAGCCTGGGAGCCTACGCAGCAGATTCCGAGCAAACCTTATCACTGATAACACGGCCAGAAAACTCAAAACAACCCACCAGCTCCCACACGAATGAGCCAGCATAGGAGTTAGCAAAGCAGCTAACACAGGGGGGTTAGCAAGTACCCAGAGAGACGAGCAAGGGAGTAAGGGAGAGAGAGAAGGGAAGAGTAATGGCTACCGGACCCTCTTCCCCACCCAAAGGGACCGGAACATGATGTACTATGGAATGAAATACTTCCTTGGTTAGTCTGGGTCAGCTACAGTATCTGAAGCGGACAAAAGACCTTGAGTTCAGTACAGGCCATCCCCAGCACCAGCTGAGGCCTTATCAATGTTTTCACTTACTGTCCAGCAACAGAGTTCCCTGGCAACCAGAGTAAAGGGAGTTAGCCCTTTCCTGACTGAACCCAGCACACTCCATTGCTAAATAAATATGGTAAATATGTCCATAAGAATATGATCCATAAGTCTTAGGCCTTTTTCACTTCCCTGTAGTTTTGTAAAAATTCTCCAGATAATATTTTCAAAGGGACACTTCTTTCTTTAGATTTCGCTTATCATGCAAACAGTCTAGTTTCGTCTTTTCAGCTTAGTGTAGCTACATTCCAGAGACTTTTGGTAGTGCATCTTGAATTTACCCAAGGAGTAACAATCTCAGGTAGTCTGCTACACCCAAGTGAAGTTTTAAATTCTCTTCTCAGGTGTAAATCTTCAGGGGGATGACTTGGCCATGGTTAACGTGATTTGTCAGTGAACAAATCCAGCAAGGCAATTAAACCTTTCTTTTTAAGTTGTCTGGTTTCACTTTAGTACTTCTGAGCTGGTACACAGGTTTAACCCTGCGAGTACATAACCACCTCTAATACATTATGTGGGAGGCACATATTGCACAAAAATAAAAGCAGTATATTAATACTGCTGCCAGAGTTCTATTATAACAGAAATCTTTGTAGATAAGTAAGAATGCTAAAGTGTGCAGGTTAGGTACCCACTTAATTCTACTTGATGTATTCCAGAACTTTATTCCCAATTTCCAAATAAAGTGTCCTTCTTTTTCATCTTCTCAGAACAGTTTCAATTACCCACTTCAATTTGTTTTCATTTGTAGGGAGTGGGTTTGTTTGTTTTTCTGGCTGTTTTGGTTTTAATTGTTACAATGTTTTAAAATTGCTGATTTTGCTAATGGAGTAGAAAAAAGTATGGTTTAGTTCAGATGTGAAGAATTAGGGTCATATTCAATCTGGAAAAGAATTTCACATTTCAGTGCCCAAAGTTAGTATAAATGTCCGGTAATTGTAAAGATAAAGACAAATTCTCATATTTGTTTTACGTTAATCATGTAATTCATTGACAGATAAGAGGTGTCCACAACAGTATCAGATACTGCGTTAAAATAAGAATTAAGTTAGGAATTTTATGTCAGTAAATTAAAGTTTGAAATATTCTACTAAGTAGGATGTTTTACTGTGTCTATTTCCAAGATGAAAATCCCACATATTTGATTAAGTGCTCAGATATGTTGTTATTCTGACTTTTAAGATCTGTAGCATTTTTTCCTGTATTACATGTTACTATATTAATATCAGTTAAAATATTGCAATTTTCATACATTTCGTTAAAATAATTAAGTATGATTTTCAGGCAGTTACGAGATTTCAGATGTTCCTTGGTGTTAATAAAGTACAAGATTCTTTTTTTTCTTTTAGCATTGGATTCTATTTTTTCACTAAAAAATTATCTCTAGCCTCCAAATGTCATGTTTTCTGGTTTATTTTAAGTCAAGTATGTTGGAAAGCATATATGAACCTTTACAAGGCCATACATTTTTGTAAGCTACTCTAAATATGACACCTTCCAAAGTACAATCAATATGAAATGGAACTTGTTGATCTCATGCTGAACAGCACCAAGCTTGCTCCAACAAACCAGATGGAATTTTGACCTTGTACATTGTGTTCTCTTTGATTCACCATGTACTTTCACGATTGGAAATAATGGTTCTGTTCTTTTTCTAATAAGGAACAATTCCTATTATCAAAAAAGACACAATACTGCAAGTTCCAAAGGTCACTGCCTCTTAAAAATGCTTTGAAGGTACATAAGAACTGTGGGCAGAGTTTCAGTACTTTGCATTATCCATCTACTTGGTGAGTAAGAGAAGGTATTGCTGCACACAAGCTACACACGCTTAGAAAAACACATATTTTCTAGAGCAGCAGGAGAAAATGATGTATACCATCTGCCTTCTAAGAGGTGCGAAGGGAATTTCACATGACAGAACATGAGCGACTTCCTATGCAAAATGAGAAAACAGATTGCCATCATTTTTTTCACTCAATAAATTATTGTTTAGTCACAGGGTTCACTACACCCATGGTAACTTCTCTGACATATAAGATTTATTTATTTAGTATTTATTTTGGCAAAGGAAATTTTCTGTCCTTATCCTCCAGAATGTTTTTAAAAAATCAAACCCAAAGCAAAATAACACACACATTTAATAAACACTGAAAAATACTTTAAACTTGAGGGCAATAAAAACTTGATTAACTCAGCTGTGATATTTAATTGCCATATTGGCTTTCTGATGACTTTCTGAAGAACTGTAAATGACTATAGGAAATTATATGAATCCTGCATTTGCAATCATCAGAATGAAAATATTCAATACAAGAGAATTTTTCATGTAACATATTAAACAGTACCAAAAATAATTAGTTATTTTACAAATTTTCCCATCAACTTGGAAAATGTACAGTTAAAGAGTTTCCTGCATATTTTCATCAAAATCTTGGAATGTAAAAAATCTAGAGAGAAAAGGAGAGGAAAAAATACACAGTTTTTTTGGTTTTGGTTTTGTTTTTTTTTTTTTTCCATCTGTTTTGGCAGTTACTTTGAGCATAAGTATTCCAATTAGAGAATTAGGGGGAAAAAAAAAAAACAACACCAAAACCACAAAAAAACCAACAAACCTTTATCATTTGATCTTTTCCTTTTTGGGGTGTTTTGTTGTTGTAATTGCTGGTAAGTTAGAAACATTCTTCATAATATCATTTCTTTATTAGAGCTTAATTTCAACTAGTATAATGATTCACATAAAAGCTCCATTTATGGACACTTTAACATTGTGAATCATTAATCACTTTGACAAATTACAAGACAACTCTATTAGATTTCCTGTTATGGACTTTAGCAGATGTCTAATTAGAAACTGAAAGTGAATTCAGGTTAGAACTGTACTTGGCATATATATAGTATCAAATCATTATTTATTGAGCCAAACACTTTCTCTGAGCAAGACAAAATATTACAATTTTTCACCATTTACAAATATCAAGTAAAGAAAGAACATTACTATGGAGTATTTTAGAGATGTAAATGATAAAATGTATAGCTTTACTATAAAAAATCTGCTGCAGGGACAAAAGAAATATTCTAGTTCATAATCTTAAAATATTTAAATGCATTTATTAACATTAAAAAATAAGAAAATTCTAGTGAAACAAAACCCCATATCTTTCATTACGTAGGTATTGGTCACTTTGTGTATTAATATATGGTGTTCTACACTGTTGTAGATCACTGAACATACAAACGTAATTTGTCGAACATTTGATTTAATATCTTTCTTTTTGGTCAACTATTGGCATAATTTGTTTGTAAATAAAGATATTCTTCTTGCAACTGTGTACTGCTCTAAGGCGGCAAAGTTTCTAAACACTGTAATTGAGTTAATCATTTCTGGACCTAAACTCTTAAAACAGCTGTAGTTAGTACCCAAATATACTTTTTTCATTATCAGACAGCACATTTTTGAGCTTGATCTTGTCACATGAAAGCCAAGAGTAGGTTTATCAGTGGACACAGAAATCATGCCTTGAATTTGGCAGCTTTGTTACTTGAATCTTTAATTGCTTAAATAGATTAATAAAGTAATTTTTTTAAAAAAGTGCTGGTTCTTAAGGACAGATGCATAAAAGCAATCATGAATTCAAGACCCACAGCATCATTAGTTAATAACAGCTTTGAAATGAAGTTCAGAAAACTTTTATGTACCTGACTCCAACTGCAGAATCTAAAAGCCTTGCAATCCCATTCTGTGTATGATGTGTAGCAATGTGCACTTGTGGCCCAGAAAACCAATTTTATTCTTGGCTACATCAAGAGTGTGGCCAACAGGTTGAGGGAGGTGATTCTACCCCTTTATTCCGCGCTGGTGAGACCCCACCTGGAATACTGTATCCAGCTCTGGGGTCCCCAGTACAAGTAAGATATGGACCTGTCAGAGTGGGTTTAGAGAATGGTCACAAAAATTATCAGAGAGCTGGAACACCTCTCCTATGAGGAACGGCTGAGAGAGTTGAAGTTGTTCAACCTAGAGAAGAGAAGGTTCCAGGCAGACATTATTGCAGCCTTTCAATACTTAAAGAAGGTTTATAAGAAAGTTGTAGAAAGTCTTTTTACTAGAGCCTGTAAAGACAGGTCACAGGGTAATGGTTTTAAGCTAAAAGAGGGTAGATTTCATTTAGATATAAAGAAGAAATTATTTACAATGAGGGTAGTAAGACATTGGAACGGGTTGCCCAGAGAAGTTGTGGAGCACTTTCATATCATTGAAAGTGTTCAGTGTCAGGTTGGATGGGGCTTTGAGCAACCTGATCTACTGGAAGATCTCCCTGTTTATGGCAGAATGTTTGGACTGGATGATCTTTGACTGTCCCTTCCAACACAAACCATTCATGATTCTATGAAGTCGTTAGGTATGTGACAAAACCATTTGCAGCAATCAGTACCACAAATAAAAATGTCCATATTCTTATAAACAAGACATTCCAAAATAGAAGTACATATACTAGAAACATGTAATCTAGGATTTATTCATCCTTATCTTGGAAGTATTGAGGTATATTTGGTGAGAATGTATACCACGGAATTGTTTTGTTGTTTTCGTCCATTCTGTTAAGAAACACAACACTGTCCTCAAAAATAAATGACAAAAGAAACCTATAGGACAAAATAAAGCACATGCACTCAGAACATAATCTTTATTTTTACTCAACATCAGTTTAAGACATTGTAAATTCCTCTTTTCTGTGAGGGAAGAAGTTAAACCTGTGTTTTATCAGGTTTTTGGCAGGTTATTCTTTATTGCTGACATGTTCTTATGCAGCAGTTCCTCACTGCATGACAGAATTAAGGAATAATTTTTCAAGAAAGAAAGAACAAACAAGATTAGCTATGACATTTTGATCTAATGGCTAGGAAAAACCTGGGATAGAATAAGACGATATTTACATCTCTGCCTCAATATTGGTTTTGTGTTTTATCTAATGATTATTTTATGCAAGTCTATAGGAACTAGATCTGTTTAAACATTGGCATCTTTTCTGCCAATCTCACCCATAGGGATGAGGATTACACTAGAAATTGAAAATGCTGAAACGTACTTTTAGAAGTGTGTTGGGCAATGGTGCCATAAGACCTCCAGTGTATCAATATCTTAAGTCTCTATTCATGTGAAAAAATTACTGCTGAGCAGTTCAAGAGTTTATAATTTACCTAATCCCTAATGGACCTTAGTTACTTTAAAGTTCATATACATGCATAATATCAGTCAAACTTCTTCCCCAGAGAATGATGATGTCACCATGTATAAATTCAGAGGATCCTGCTCATCTGGCAGTCTTGCAAAAAAAAAGCACCTTACTTTCACTAAAAAACACTCTCAGAAGTGTAAAGTTAATTCCCAGTAAGTTGTGAAAATTAATATTTATCTTGATACTAATATATCAACAAATATGTATGTTATTAATTATATTTTTATATAATGTAAGTTTAATGACCCTGATTTAAATAATTACTTTTTTTTTTTCATCTCCATTCTCTTCCTTCGTGTTCCTCATGAGAGGTCATTAACATTTACAAGCCTCTGCCACAATCTGAGATTACATCAGAATGTCATACATACCAACCTCTTCAAAGCCCAAAGATGTTCTGTTATTGTACCATGATTTTGCTACTCCTCTTGTAGTACAATTTGTCTATTTACATGCATAAATTATTATTTTTTATCTTATCCCTCTCAATTAATTGGGAAGAACCCACTCTTTGTCACTGATTTCTCCCTGTTGCTTTCATATTGTTTAAAAAAGGAATTTTTCTGCCATGCTGTTTTCGCTGGAAGTGAAAATTGTTTAAAGCAGACAATTAAATTAAATAGCAAATTAACATTTTACTTTCTGTGTTTATTGAAGACCACAATATTGATGAAGTGGGGAAACAGACTACCACATTATCTGTAATTATATCCCCATTCCTATAAACCATTCCCTTTTATTATAGCATGATTCTCCAACACCAAAGCTTGAATATGAACACTGTCATCCCAGTGGTCTTTATTTTGCTTTTGGCATATAATTACACTAATGGGAAGACATCATAGTTCCTGAGAGAGGTAGAGGTAACATTTTGAAAAGTATTCAAGCTCAGTGTAATGTTCCTTACACTTATATGGGAAGAGGCTCACATAGACTAACTGCTTTTGAAAAGATTTCCTTGAATGCTTACCTTTGGTCAACTTTCATCTCTTCTTTCTGTATAAGGAACTTCCAGAAGCCAAAACAGACTTAAAAGTGAAGAGGTAGTGATTGTCACTAAGAATGTCAAAGGGTACACTGATTCGACATACCCCCTAAGCAGCTTATTAGTGTCAGAGCTCTTGGGAAATCATATATAATGTTAAATGTTATCATAAGTTAGAAACCTTCCTAAGGTGCTGGTTCATTGACAAACTTCTACATCCTTTTTCTAGGGGTAAATATTTCCTGGAAATGGGTGGCCACAGGAGGGAAGAGAGATGTAGTTTACATTTATTTGCATTATCCCAAGCTAATCTAGATAATAGAGTGCTCATGTTTGTTCCCTGTCACATACATTTTTTAATAGATTTCCACATCAGTAAGATTATTGTAGCAATCACAACCCCCTTATTGTTGTCAACTGTTGTAATGTTTGCCATTATTAATGATAGCCATGTTGATTACTTGTCTAAAACCATGCAACAGTGCTGAAAGCATTATCTGGGAATAGGTAGAATGTCAAAATTATTCATGAGTGATTCCTATCAAAAGCATTTCTAAATCCTCTGGACTTTGCAGCAGTACAAAACTGAAATTCCTGAATTGTTGAGGCTTCACTTATTAAGGCTTCAATCAAGGGATGTAGAAAACGAAACTATCAGAAAAGGAGCAAAGAAATAAAGCATTTTCTTACTGCATAGAAATCAGCTTTCGCAGAACAGCTAATATGACCAAATCTCCTCTTTTTTTTTTTTTTTAACTATCAAAATAAGACACTTAGAATAAGAACTACAGTTGCCCTAAGCTCCCTATAAATTTAGTAGAGAGAAAATACATTCGGTAATGGTAATTTCTTGTGGACATTCTTTCTTCACTGACAATATAGAGAGCTATGTTCCCATAAAGTTCTCAGAAGTATGTTCCTTCCTTGGTTAAGTTAAAGTGGGTTATATACTAATGTTCATATGTGTTCATATAGGATTGATCAGATAGAGACATAGTGTGCCTATTTAAATTACGCAGACACAAACATACAATATGAAGAAAGCAAAACCATATGAATATGTCAATAGTGACACAATTTGCTTATTTTTCTCTGTAATAGTAAACCTAGCTATCTGAAAGTACAACACAGGAGGGACCTTACAGGAAGTATCACATAACAAACAATTTAATGCCACCTTATTCATCCTGTTCCACTCTTTCAAAAGCAATCTATCAAAGCTAATGCTGTAATATTAAAATATATACAAAATTAGTGCTTCATTTTTTAAGGTAATGAAATAACAGAATAGTTGTCTCATGACTGATTTCTTCTGAAAATTTTAAAAAGGTAGAAAATATTGTTCTAGAAGACTCAGAGATATATGAAATGTTTTCCTAATTTTTATATTAATCAATAGGAAAAAATAAAACCACCTAAATAAACAGTATGGAAGGCACCTCTTTTTAACCTATATTATACATTGCAGTAATTGCCTATTGTCCAAGATCAAACCTGAAAGGTTGTACTTGGAATTGCCTGTCCCCATAGATAGGCAGTGTCATCTTATTAAGGTGGAAGTTTCAAGCAGGATAAAGAAGCAGAATATAAGAAGTAATGAATATTCTCAGTAGCTTCTTGTGAAGATTTATAATAAGATTTTGTTATGAATACCTATGTGTCCAATAAAAACAGAGCTGTCAGAGAACAGAGGGGTAATCAGATCAGACACAGCTGTGTAAGCTCAGCACAAAATCTTAGGTAGATAAAAAGTACTTCTTGTGAAACTGGAGCACAATACTTATAATCTTTTGCATACAAAAATACATATAATTTTTACTATAAGCAAACAAACAATGAACAGCTCTATTTTAGCTATTGATTAATATTTGACTGATTATTTGTTCACAGGAAAAATCAATAGCCAAAATACAGCTGATTTTTTAAGTGTTTGTACTACTGAATCCTGACATAATTGCAAACTACTTGGGAAGGGCAAAGATGCTACTTCCAAAATTAGGAAGACTCCAAGCACTACACAACACAAACAATACATATGTAAAAAATTCTGAGAATTTATCTTTAGAAAAAAAAAACCACACAGAAGAAAATACATATCAACGTTTGCTAAAGCATGTGCAAGTACGTAAGGTTTTGCTTTTAATATAATTATGTGGAACAGCATTAGAAAGGCAAAATCTCTGTAAGAATCTTTATTACATCTGTAGTCTAATATCTCTGAAATTATACCCATAGTATTTCAAACATTTTTTAATGTTTCATGTATTCAATATTTACATCATTGTTAAGTTACATATCCAAATACTTGTACCTAAAAAGCTTATCATGTTTATGAGGTGTTAATGTACTGTAAACCTGAATTTTAACAGCAGTGGAATATAATTTAATATATGTATTTAGGGGTTTGTATATTAACTATCATTATTGCTTTAGGAAAGTTTTAGTAAATATAAAGCATATTTTCTTTTATGAAGTATTTGTTCAGTCACTCCTTTAAACAATATGCTTTTGAATTCTGATAATTCAGAATTCAGACAGCCCCATCCCTGGCTGTCTTCCCCCCATCCCTAGCTGTCTTCAAGGCCAGACTGGATGAGACTTGTGTGACCTGGTCTAGTGGAAGGTGTCCCTACCCATGGCAGAGAGTTGGAACTAGATGATCTTTAAGGTCCCTTCCAACCCAAACCATTCTATGATTCTAGGATAATAATTATCTAAGTAATATTCACCTTTACACACTTGTCTCACAAATCATCTTTTTTTTTCTCTTATGTTAACAAAAAATAGAGCATTCTTGCAAGTAGAGAATTAGAAAAATATTATTTTTCTTACTGTGTTGGGTTTTTTGTTGGGTTTTGTTTTGTTTTGTTTTTTGGTTTTTTTGGTTTTTTTAATGTTTAACTATACAACTCCATTAAGAAAAGCAATTCTGACATAGTTTATCAGATTTTCTCTCTCCTAAATGTCCAAGTGCACTATGAATATTGCCTTTCCATGGACATATTGGAATTCAACTTGTCTTCAGACACGTTTTCAACAGTATTAGCAATATTCAAAAGCTCTCTCATGTTGAAGCAAACCTAGACTTTTATTGGCTATGACTCTAGGATCACTTCTCCATGCCCATTTGAAATCACTTTACAGGTTATCTCCCTTTTCTTTTATATATATATATATATAGATATATATATAAAAACCCACACCCACACACACACAAAAAAAAAAAAAGAAAAAAAGAAAAGACCAAACAAACCTTTTCTGCAGGATTTGCAAAAGACAACCACTCGCACCTTGAATAAATTTTCTGACATGCAAAAATGATCAGATGTTCTTGGAGAAAAAAAATTGTTATTGCTAACATTCTGCCACCAGACCCACACAGGGTGATACATTATCCTGAGAGTAGTCCCACTGATTTTATTTGTCATGATAGTAGTCCAGAAAGAGTTCTAATTTATTAAGGCTGTGTTTGGTGCAATCCTCTTTGCTAGAATGTGATCAGGGCCAAGGCAGTTACAAAAAGCCATCTGAAGGAATCAGAGCAGCCATAATCTGCCTTTATTCAGTAGGTTCTCTATCCTACTTGTGTTCTCAATTTGATCCTGTTTTTAATCTTAAAAATTCATAGAAGCTGATTTTCCTGCTAAAGGGCACTCAAGTGTATGCCAGAAAAATTAATTAATTCTCTTAAAATATAGTATAATTTACTTACTGTGTTGGAATATGAACAGACATAAATGACACGAAATAGGAAGGTTTTTTCGTACTCTGGTGTAGTTCAGGTGTAACTTCCTTACCATCAATCAAACCAAAATAACTCATAAGGTCAGAAAAGAATTAAACCTGAATCAATTTATAGTAACTCAGTTAAAATTATTAAAAATTTATTTGAAAGTTTGGCATATTTTCCATGCAAATATTTTCTAGAATGGTAATTTTTCTGACATTTCTAAAAGGTATTCTGCATTTTTATTTATAAAAATGTTCTGCTACTCATTAAGAAATGCCAATTATTATAAAAATAGTTGTAAGAATTATATTTACTAGTGGCTGCATGAAACGTTATTCCCAGCTGCTTTGAAAGAATATTTTTATTTCTTCTCAGTCTTCAGGAAAACAGCTGCTGTCTTTTAGTATAAGGATAAAAGTTGGCTTACCAACAGGAGGAAAGGGGGAGGTTTTGAATGAATAAATTTCGTGCTGAATCAGGCACTGGAGCTTGAGACAGCAGGTTTCAGAGATATTTGTCATTAAAGGATTTTACTCTATATGAGAAGAAACTGTTTCTGACAGTTATGTTAGAAGCTAAAAGGATCATCCTTTCCTTGTGGTTAAGTACATCCATCCGATATATAACTCCCTAGAGTAATGTTCTCCTACAGATACCTAAGTGCAAAAGTGTCTGTTACATATTTGAAAAATAAACTTATTTATGGAAAAGAATAGGAAAGTTTTTGTGAGCTGCATGCTCATTAATAATGGAAGACATTAGCAACGTTATTCTAGGTTAGTACTATCAGATGTTTTTAAAAGCATAAATCATGCACTTTCAGTACTTATTCTCTTGAACTCAGTTTTCTTTAGTTTTGATAATAAACGTTCTGGTGGCATCTCTGATATTTTCTTAAGACTGTCTGGCATATGCTCCTGATTTTGTATATTTAGATTAGGGTTTTTTTTCAGGCATACCCTCCACTGTCTTCAAAGGTCACTTAACTGATCAGCTAAGAGAAAGGGGTTTGTGTTTTTATAGAGCCTCTGGTGTATGTGACCGTAAATCTATAATGCCAGCTTTCTAAGGAGCTGTCTACTTCTCCAGACCTCAGAAGGTTAAGAAACTGCATGAGAAAGGTTAAGAAAATTCACCTCATGTGTGTGGTGAACAGCTGTTCTTCAGAGAATTCCATCAGTCCAGGAGTTTCTTTCTTCTACTGGCAGAAAAAGGTTGAGTATTAGTCTTTATCTTGTTACGTTAACTGCTGAAGTAATTGGCCAGCTTTTCTTGAACATCAATGCACTATATAAAGATGACAGATGTCCATAAATATCTATGAATGTCTGTATATATATGTGTAAATATATATGCATATTCGTATATATAAATATATATATGCATACATACAAATGTGGTTATTTAATTCACAGGGGTTGGATGGAAGTTTGAAAACACTGAAGCGCTGCTTTTGTAACATATCACTTTTAGTTGTAGAATAGTGTTTCACATATTATTTTGGTCTCAGGTAAATTCATAATGGTGCAATGGTACAATTAAATAAATATCTACAACATGTCATATTTGTGTTTTTATAGAGAATTATAAGGGTATTAGAAAAAAAATCAATTATATATTTTCAAATTTCTCTTAGCAATGTAGTTTTACGTATTTGAAAACGGAATAACCAGATGTGTCAGAATGGCATTAAAAAAGAAAGGAGAGTGGTACAAAGATAAATTATACATATTTAATTTCAATCAAAATGGAGTATAAAACTACCTCATCTGTTCAAATAACAACAATCAAAGGAAAAATGAAGTATAATTATTAAGGATGCTGAATGAATAAACATATTAAAGGAATAAATTTGCTTCTCCTTGTAGATATTGAGGCCCTATTTAGAGTGAAGTCTTCATAAATTAATGTAAAAAAGGGAAATAAATCTGACAGAGGAATAGAATTATGCTGTACTCCAACTATGTATCAAAAAGATTTTAGATATACATGAAAGAAAATGAAATTTATTTGACCTTTCTTTTTATCCAACATTTTCTTCTCTTGATTTCTTACACGACTTCTCCTTTTCTGCTGTGAAATTAAAATATAATGACCATGTGATACTATTTAGATGAGTAATGTAGTCATAGCTCTTGTGTACAGACATTCCTTTGGACAGACCTTTGTTACTCTACACAGACTCTTTATGTCATTGAGGTCTACTTGCTATTGCTTTTATGTTCATCAAGTAACACAGCAACCGCACATGACCCATATATTGAATTGTGACACTGGTTTGGTTCGTTTGGGTTTTTTTAAAGATAAAACCTCATTCCCTTCCGAAAAGAATGGTGAGGGAAATACTGCATCGCATGTGCTTTAAAATTCCCCCCTGCAGTCAATGCCATTTATCCAATAGGTTTCCTGTGCCCAAGCCATCATATTGAAAGATGTTCAGAGGCTTCTGCTGAGCATGTTGCACGCTTACTACAACTGTCTATTCCACTTCCCTGTCATTGTGTAACACATCCAGGAATCTTGTATACAATTTAGAACCTTTTGCACATGTATGTGCACAATACACAGGCCTTTTCAGATGGCTGCTATAGCTTAGTGAATTTAGATGACAATTTAGTGGACAAACATTTAGTTTTTATGTTTGAAATGCAAATTGTGTGAAATTACATAATATTTAGTAAGCAGGATCTTACCAAAGCTTGGTCAGTCATTGACTGTTTAGCCTGTGCATGTATCTTCAAGTATTTATACATATTTGACTTTTCTTTCTTTCCAACATGTAAATAATAATTACAATATCTAAAAGGAAAAGGATTTTTTTAACATTAAGTTTTCATTGAAAGAAGTTATATCAAACTTGCTTTGGAAGACTGGTTGTTCATCATCTCTATACATGAAAAAGACCACTTGCGGTACTGCTGAGCAGTTATAGAATCTTTCTAATTATACTGAATCACTATTATGTACAAGTAAGTTGTTCCCTCATAGTTGTACTACTTCAATTATTACATGTGTTCCACAGAATTATTTTCTAACCTTATTATACCATAAAAGGAATAAATCATAGCACTATAAACACTTTATAATCTTCAGCCTCAAACACTAACCATACATTTTAAGTCAGATAGATAGATAGTTCTTTGTTGAACAAAACCAATCTGAAACATGCACAAAAATAATCTTTAAAATATAGCTTAAACACTTTAAACATAATTTCAAGCATGACATATATTTAAGTTGGATTCATAACTGTAAAATTGCCTGCAAGAGTTATAGCTTCATTTTGTGCTGATGGTAAATGAGAAACAAAATTTCAGTGTATGCACTTATGTAAATAAAAAACACCAAGCTTTGTATTACTATTATTAGTGAGAACAGTCAGATTGTCTTGTGCCATACGTAAACTGAGAAATTTTATGCGTTACTAAATGTATATTAAAAAAAAGTTTGCTTGATAATGCTCAAAATTGAAAGTGAAGTTGTCCTAATAGGGAGTTATGACAGAAGCCATTTTCCATAAAGCTGAAGATATGCCAAGGACCATTTTGATATCTTTTTATGTTACATTTTCATATTACACTGAGGAACGATTTACTCTACAAATAATTTTCAGGTAATGAGACACAAAGGTATTACAAACCACCAACAAAGATCTCAAGCATGATGTCCTTGTATATATTAACTATCTTTTAGTTTTGCATTACAACAGATACAAGTATGTAAAAGCATTGTCTTTAAAAAACACACGAAAAAACCCACAACCCTCTAGGGAGTTCTAATTAGACCTGCAAATAAAATTCTGGCTTAATTGTGATTTTCCTGTTTATACTTGTGTTTCCAGTAAAATATAATTAACATATAACTAAAGTAAGTGACTAATACCTATTTAATTATATTTCTGTATGAATTTTAAACGAAATGCAGCACAAGTGTAGCACAAAGACAATGCTGCATAAAACTTCCTGTAGTATATTTTATTCAGATTGCCATTTCAATTTAATTTTAACTCCCATTTAATTGAATATTGTAGTTGCACTGAATAATGAATATAGTAATTGGACTGATGCAAGCAGTTTTTATTTGTGTTGTTCAAATGATGTGAAATTCTGAAGAGAAAAAAAAATAAATTAACCTTTCACAATCAAAATTACAGGAAAATTTATGATCTATTTTTCCTCTTAATTTCTGTATGACATATATTGGCTCCATAAATATATGCATTTGCAGGAAATACATCATAACTGTACATCTGATTTTGTATCCATCATCTGAATTGAGCTTCCCAAAAACTGAGTTTTGCAGATAAGGCACACAGAGCCCTAATAGATACATGATTCTGCAGAAATGTGTGTGTGTGTGTGTGAAGTTAATGTCAATTCCTAAACTAAAAAAAAAAAAAAAAAAATACAACCATTGATTAGTTCCTGAGGTCTAGTGGCACTGTCAGACTTGTCTTTCCGCCAAACTACTTAATGAACGACTTATTTGGGAGCAATCTAAAACTGAACCAAGAAGCAGTTTAACAATTAATCAAGTTTAATTATCAGAGATGCAGTACAAGAGCTTATTCACTCAACATCCTTCATTTAGCAATATAGCTGTATGCAATGAGATCACTTAAAATTAGGCATCCATATTTATTTCAGATTAGTGTATTAAGTATTTCTAAGGGTAGCCCTAGCTGAGCGGGGCTGAGTCATTTAAAAGTCAGTGGAAGGTAACAACAAATTGGTTCTCTGTGTCTTCCTTTGTTCCTAATTGTGGACAGTGGTGGGAATACATGGCTGTTATGCTCCACTGGGAGTGAAGGTTACATATCACTGAAATTACACTTTCAAGAATGAACTGGACAAAGTTCTCAAGAGCCAGCTCTGAATTCAGTGTTGTGCAGGAGGTTGGGCTAAGTGATCTGAATATTTCTAAGCTGAATGATTCCATGGTTCTATTATATAGTCCTCTAAAAGAAAATGTATATATTTATTTATTGCTGGTCTCTGCAATAATTAATTTTTAAAGTGATATGGAATATAAATGGAAAAATACTGAATTAAAAATTCAAATGTCATTTGCAGATATAGTTAATGAAATTTGGTAATTGTCATTAGTTTTAATAAACAAAGTAAATCATAGATGAATGATGATGGTCATTAGAAAGGACCTTTAATTTTTTATCCTCCAAAATAAATTAAAAAAAAGGATAAAGTAGAAATATTGTAAAAAATTATCATATTTGATCATTATTTGCAACATGATTTATTGTATTGCATATTTCTATATATATGTGTATACGTAAATAATTTCTGTAATAGTCCTTACTTTATTTTGGTTGATGGGAAAATTCAAAATTAAATGCATATTTAAACCTATAAAATCCAATTATAAAAAAGAATAAAATATAACACTTCACAATCATAAAAAAAAAAAAAAAACGTTTTGATTGGAAAATCAACAAATATCTTTACTATAAATAACCATATCCAGGCTTGATTAATTAATTTTATGTTGATGTGGTGCAAGTGTTCATGGATTTTTTGAATCGTCACTAGTGGCAATACAGATGTGAATCCAACTCATTCAATTTCACATGGTTGATACATACCTCATTTTACTTCCTAAATTTTTGTCCTGCTTTGTTCTACATTATTTAGATAAGAGTGAATGAAATAGTTTCTACAATTAATGTTTTCAGTGTGTCTGTTTTAAAAGGTCAGACCAAACATCCTGGTTTTTATTTTTCTACATTTATAGTGACAACAGTAGCCAATGGAAAAATACATAATAATCAAGTGGTCAGCAAATCTGATCAGGAAGTGACAGCAGTTTCTACCTTTATAGAAGTTGAATATAAGGCACAGATTTGGAAGACACCTGAGAAATTCTTACTTTTTTCTTTTGTTTTTCATTTGGTTGCTTCATTGTTCACCTTGTTTTATTTATTTTGAATTTCCATTCTGGTCAAAAGACCAACAAAGGCAAGAGGGAAGATCAGGACACAAGAGAAAAGCCAGGAAACAGGCTGAATGAAGAATCCTTGGTTGGAGAATATTGACGCAATCACAGAATAATAGAACGGTTTGGGTTGGAAGGTACCTTAAAGATCATCTAGTTCCAACTCCCTGCCATGGACAGGACACCTTCTACTAGGTCAGGTTGCCCAAAGCCTCATCCAGCCCGGCCTTGAAGACAGCCAGGGATGGGGCATCCACACCTTCTGTGGGCAACCTGTTCCAGTGTCTCACCACCCTCTCTGGGAAGAGTTCCTTCCTTATAGAAAATCAAAATTTACCCTCTTTCAGTTTAAAGCCATTACCCCTTGTCCAGTCACTACATGACCTTATACAAGTCCCCCTCCATCTTTCTCGTAGGCCCCCTTCAGGTACTGGAAGGCTGCTATAAGGTCTCCAAGGAACCTTCTCTTCTCCAGGCTGAGCAAGCCCAACTCCCTCAACCTGTCTTCATAAGAGAGGTTCTCCAGCCCTCTGATCATCTTCATGGCCCTCTTCTAGACTCAGTCCATGTCCTTCTTATTTTGGGGTCCCCAGAGCTGGACATAGTGCTCCAGGTGGGGTCTCACCAGGAGAGAGGGAGAATCACTTCCCTTTACTTTTCCCTGCATCAAAAGTCATGATACTTTTGATGCAGCCCAGGATACAGTTAGTCTTCTGGGCTGCAAGTGCACATTACTGCCTCGCATTGAGTCTCTCATCAACTAATATCCCCAAGTCCTACTCCTCAGGGCTGCTCTCAAGCCATTCTCCACCCAGCCTGTCCTTGGGTTTGCCCTGACCCATGTGCAGGACCTTGCATTTGGCCTTGTTGAACTTCATGAGGTTTGCATGGTCCCACCTCTCAAGCCTGTTAAGGTCCCTCTGGATGGCATCTCTTCCTTCCAGTGTGTTGACCACACCACACAGGTTGGTATGATTTTCAAATATTTTGAGGGTTCACTTAATCCCACTGTCCATGTCGCCAACTAAGATGTTGAACAGCTCTGGTCCCAGTACCAACCCCTGAGGAAAACCACTCATCATTGGTCTCCACTTGGACCTCAAGTCGTTGACTGCAACTTTTTGAGTGTGACCATCAACCATTTCCTTATCTATCAAGTGGTCCATCAGTCAAATTCAAGACTGTCATGAGGGACAGTGTCAAATGCTTTGCACAAGTCCAAGTAGATGACATTCGTTGCTCTTCCCTTATCCAGCACACTGTAACCTTGGAAGATGGGATGAAGGAGTTTACAGTATTTAGGCCAGGCAACTGAGTCCTAACTGTGAAACAACAATAAGTGGGACCAGAAAGCAGTCAAAGATTTGGTCAGCAGATATGGGAAAATAGATTCAGGCCGACTGGCCAATTTTGCAAGACGGCAGATTGCTGACTGGGACTAGCAAATATATAGAATACTAAGGAGTATTTAGAAGAGACAGGGTTGGACCACTAGGGAGCTTCCAGAAGGAAGATGGAAGAGATATGGTGAAATGTATATGTAAGATGTGGAAGAAGAGAACCGCTACACCTTTACGGGTTTCTGGTTAAGGATGTTTTCAGAGCAAAAAGGGATAATGAGAAAGGAGGAAGGAAAGCCATACATAAGAACGTATGGAGATACAGACTTTACTAGCAAATGATAAGGGAAGGAGTGATGAGAACCAAATCTATCCAGGTAAACTAATTGATAAGGGTATGTTGAATGTGAAAATGTTTATTTCAGTAAGATTGCCTGATCAACGAACTTGTTACATAGGACACCAAGGAAAAGGCAGAAACCATAAACTGAACACTTGAAGGCATAGGCTTGACAAACATAATGGAGACAAAGTCAAGAAGCAAACATTTGTCAGCCATACTAATTGAAGAGTGTGAAATGACCTTGTGAATCACAAAACTGCAGGCATAGCTTTGCAACCTATAAGGATGCAAACCTGAGGGACAAGAATGTTGCCAGGGGGGTTGGTGGGATTGTGCCAATTGATGAAGGAAGGGATAGCAGGGAGGAACAAATGAAGAACAGACAGAAAGGTATATAAAAGAGCCTGGTTGTATGTAAATTGTGGCTGGTCGGTACACTTGTCTGACCAAGGCCTGCATGTGATGACCACAGTTTGTCCTGTCTTCCTGTTGTACCCTTTCCTTTCATTTATTTCACAGAAGGGGAAAAATATACTTCTGTGATTTGTAGAATAGACCATGTAAGAAAAGGAAGGATGGTGGATAGCCCAAAACACTTGCCAAAGAATGCTTCTCCAAGAAATGCAGATTAATATATTTATGTTTCCAAACTGATGTATTTAAAACTGAAGAGCAACATTAAAAATTTGAATTTACTTATATCTAAAATTCTGTCATTATTTTGATTAACCTGAATTGAACAATATTACATAGATTTCTTTTCCCTTTTCCAGACACAAACTCAGTAGTATTACTGCAACACGTGATGTTGCCTTGGCATTTTTATCTGAATTTCTTAAAAAAAGAGATTTATAGGATGCTTTTCAAGATCAGTGAGATCTATATTCTTTTTTCCAAAAAGCTGTTCTGTGAAAACCCCAGGGGGCAGACATCACATGGAAACATGAAATAGCTCATTGATTTCTTTCTCCGAGGTAAAAGGTTCCACACTTACTTCACTGTACTCTTCTTCAGTTCAAAGCATTATGCAGAAGAAACCTTAGGAATGAAAGGCTAAATATTTCCCTCCTCTCCTATCACCTAGGCATCAAAGGGCAAGGTCTTTCAGAGAGCACAGCCAGAGCTTCCTCTTTTTGCTTACTCTGAATGGTCAGGCTCTGCTACCTATCCTGCAAGCTCACCTGTCACATTTATCAATCTGGTGGAGACTGGCTGGCTGCCAAAAAGTGGTCAGTTTTACTTATTCCCCAAAATTTACACAGAAGCCTCTGCTTACTGCCCCCTGGAAAAATTGTAAGAGACTGATTTCTCTGAGCTCAGATTTCATCACCAGCAAAAAGAACACAGGGTAAGAAGGAATTTGGAAGACTAAAACTATGGATTCCAATAGGTATCTTTCTTTTACCAATCCACTTTAATTTTTAATTCTTTATTAGGATTAGTGTTCTTCCCCAAGGTATTTTCAACAGCCTTTGAATTCCTTTGAGTCTGTAACTTTTGTTCTCCCATTGTATCTGCTTTCACTTCACTGGACCATGCTACAAGTCAATTTTTTTTCATCATGTGAAAGAAATGTCATCCACTTTTCTACTTGCAGACTTTTATGATGCTAACAAATTTGGTTAGTTCCTCAGAACTGATTGCAACAATTCCCCTTAAATGAAATTCACCCTGCTTTAATATGTCTTCTAGACCCAACTTCCCATCGTCCTATTGGAGTTTGTCATACTCAAAGACAGAAAAAACTTTGCTTTACCCTTGCAACCTAAGCAGCTGGAATGTCAGCTTCTTTTTTAATAATCCTTTACATTGTTTTGTTGACCTCCCAAGATTTTTGGAATAAGCTCCAGAGCAACTATCCCATGCACAATCAGTTTAGGATCCATGAAGTTTAAGATCCTTTAAGTAACATAATATAACCCCTCTATAGGGTGAAAATTTCCATAGCCTCACAATTTAACGGCTGCTTCTTCCGCATCTTCATTCTGACTTCTTCAGATAAACACACACAACTCTCGTTTCCTATGTGTACCATTTGTCCTGTGATGATTGTTGACTATTTTCTTTAAAATTTAAATATTCTCTTTATGACTTTTCTTTGAATGATTTCAGCTTTGAGGTAATGATCAACCTCACTGCAGCTGTACTTCACGATTTCTCACCCTGAAGAGGCAAGGTACATCATATACACGTCATCAGATGTCATGCTGGTTTGGGGATTTATATTTCTACAATGACCACACAACACACAGCTAGACATATTTCTTATTGTTTCTCTGTTTTTCTATGAGTTAATGTCATTATCCAGTTTTATGTAGATTTCTAAAAAACAAAGAGCACAAGGAATTAATTTCCACAAATTTTTGTTGCATAGAAAAGAAAAAATAACAAGAAATTTCTGGTTCAATTTCCTGTTGCTTCAGTTGCACTGTATTTCATAATTTCCAAAATGTTTTATGACTCCCATTTTCTTCAAGATAAGATTTGTTAATTTTGTATTTTATGTGATTCATCTTTGATTGCTATGTCACATTGTCAAGGAAAGATATTAACAGGATACTACTATTTAGGGACTTACAGCATGTAAATTCCTGCTGTTTCATGATAAACCTCTTTGTGTCCCTTTATACTTACAATTAAGACTTTAATTATCTTCTTCTCATAATCAATACTAGTTCAATAGCTGCTGACTGAAAAAGCACAACTTGATTTTCTCCTCTGACTTCTTGGATATGAAGTTCACTTTGACTCAGTCCAATTTGAATCTCCCCTGGCACGACTGGAGGTAATTTCCTCTTGTCCTATCGCTTGACACTTGGGAGAAGAGTCCAATACCCACGACTCTGCAACTTACTTTCAGATAGTTGTAGAGAGTGGTAAGATCTCCCCTCAGCCTCCTTTTCTTCAGATTAAACAATTCCATTTCCCTCAGCCATTCCTCATAAGTCTTGTTCTCCAAACCCTTCACCAGCTTTCTTGTCCTTCTCTGGACATGCTCCAGCACCTCAGTGTCTTTCTTGTAGGGAGAGGCCCAGACAGTATTGGAATTGTGGCCTTATCAGTGCTGAGTACAGGGGCATGATCACTTCCCTAGTTATGCTGGTCGCACTATTTCTGATGCAGGCCAGGATGCTGTTGGCCTTCTTTGCCACCTGAGCACACTGCTGGCTCATATTCATCTGGCTGTCAATCCACACCTCCAGGTCCTTTTCCACCAAGCAGCTTTCCAGCCAAGCCTATAGTGTTGCACGGGGTTGTTGTGACCCAAGTACAGGACCCAGTACTTGGCCCTGTTTAACCTCATACAATTGGCCTTGGCCCATCAATCCAGCCTGTCCAGATCCTTCTGTAGAGCCTTCTACCGTCAAGCAGATCAACACTCCTGCCTAACTTTGTGTTGTCTGCAAACTTACTGATTGTGTACTCAACCCCCTCGTCCAGATCAATGATAAAGATATTAAACAGAACTGGTCCCAGTACTGAGCCCTGGGCAACACCACTTGTGACTGGCAGCCAACTGACTTTTACTCCATTCACTGAAACTCTTTGGGCCTGTTCATGCAGCCAGTTCTTAACCCAAAAGAGCACATACCCATCCAAGCCATGAGCTGCCAACACCTCTAGGAAAATGCTGTGGGAAACAGTGTCAGAGGCTTTACTAAAGTAGACAACATCCACAGCCTTTTCCTCGTCCACTAAGTGAGTGACCTTGTTATAGAAGGAGATCAGGTTAGTCAAGCAGGACCTATCTTTCATAAACCCACACTGACAGAGCCTGATAGCCTGGTTGTCCTGTACAGTCCATGTGATAGCACTCAAGATGATCTGCTCCATAACTGCTCCATAACCTCAGCACTGTTGTCAGGCTGACAGGCCTGTAGTTCCCCAAATCTTCCTTCTGGCCCTTGTAAAGAAGCATCACATTTGCTAACCTCCATTCAACAGGGACTTCGGCGGTTAGCCAGGACTACTGGTAAATGATGGAAAGTGGCTTGATGAGCACTTCCACCAGCTCCCTCAATACACTTGGATGAATCCCATCCGGCCCCACAGACTTGTGGGTGTCTAAGTGTTTGTAGCAAGGGGTTCATTCTTCTCCCCAACCCTTTCTTCCAGCTCTGGGGGATGGGTATCTGGGGAACAACTGGTCTTATTATTAAAGACTAAGGCAAACAAAGCATTAAGTAACCCAACCTTTCAGTCATCCTGTTGTTATGTTTCCTCTTACTTACAATACAATATGCAGGAGATATGTTATCTCAGCATCAATTATGTCCCCACATATTCAGTATATTACAGGACTAGAATGGAAACTGCAGAGATTTCTCTAGATTCTCTCTCCTGTCCCTGATATACACATAATTCTGTCCTTTTCTAAGAAACCTAGGTCAAATATTCAGCAAGGGGAAGTGCATAGCTATGCTTCATAGTTATTTAGTTGAATTGTTCTTCCTTTCTTCCTCTAATGATTTTTTGATTACTTAGAACTGCATTCTTACTGGTTTACCTCCTTCTGTCATTTTCCTTTCTATGTTTAAGTGTCCATGATGCTGCAAATAATTTTGCTGCTCCTAACATGAATACTGAAGGGTGTCCCATAAAAGCTAGCAGAACAATCTTTTCTGAGGCACAGACATGATCTGGAATTTTATGCTGACCTTTTTTAGCAGGTAAAGAAAGGACTTTATGTTGCTTTCCAAACACCAGAAGAATTGAGAGCTTAGGATGTGTTTTGATCATGGTTCTTGTGTCTTTTCTGGTGAGTACTTCTTGTTGGTATGAGGGTCTGATGAAATGAAATATTACATCCTGTCTGAAGTCAATTTAATCTTTTTTTCTATGAATTTATGTAGAAGAATATAGATATGCTGAAAAAGTTAAAGCATGATGTATGTATTTAGGAGCCTTCTTAACCATCTCTGAAATGTAAAGCAGAGTTCAGAGTAACTAGAACTTATCCTTATTAAGCCTTATGTTAAATGATTAAAGAAGTCATTCAGTTTTCACTACTGAAGCGTGTCAGTATTTTCCTTTTGTATTATTGTGGTGTTGACCTAATTTACCTGGGACTACCAGTCGAAAGTTCATGGTGTGTGTCAGGTCCAGTAGCCAGCAATAAATTATCTAGCCATTTGTTGTGGTTCAGCCTTATCTGGCAACTAAGTACCACCAGTCGCTCTACCAACCCACCCCCTTCCCAGTGGCAAAGGGTCGGAGGGGAAATAACAAGGGAAGCTTGTAAAAGTTGAGTAAAGAACTATAAAGTTATATGACTGAAACTTAAAGAGATACTAACAATACTACTGCTAATAAGTAATTAAACCATCAGAAAATAAAACATATGATACAGTATCTCACCACATGTGGACCAACCCAGACAGATCCCAAAACAGCAAGCAGAATCCAAACAGAGAGAAAAAAAACCCAAATTCCGAGTCCAAAAGCAGAGAGAAAACCCCCAAGCCCAAAAAGCCCAAGAGCAGAGAGCCAGAAAATTCCACTTGAAGTATCATGGAAAGAAACAAGATCCAGCAGGCCAGCCAGCTCTCTGTAGGAGAGCAGTACATCCCTGCCTGAAACCAGCACAACATTTTTTGCATGTTTTTGGAGGGAAGGGAAAATTAAAAGTCCCCAGTAGTGGAGTAAATCTTCAGCGGATATAATGGATGAAAAATATCCATAATAAAATATAACTAAATAACTTAGAAGCTCTCTTCCATCTCAATGTTCTCTCTTGATTTTTGAAGTTCTGTCCCTAAGTGTAACCAAGGGAAACTTGTTTCTGATTTACTGAAACCTGATGAACATAGGTTGCTATTCAGAGACAAAATATGTGCTATTATGTTTTACTTCAGCAGATTAGTAGAAACTCATATAACTTTATGTTAACAACAGTGAAAAAACATTTAAACTTGTGTCAGATTCAGGACAACATTTCAGGTATTCATAGGTAATTCACTGTACTTTTCTGATATGGATACATCAGGCAAAATTCTGTTCAAATCAGATGATAACATGAACACTTTATTATATAAGTGATACCAGCACCTTGCATGCCCTTGAAATAAAATATACCTTATGAAGAAGAAAATTAAATAGTAATAAGCTGCAGGAAAAGTAACGATTGTTGGAAAGACACTCCAATAATTATATCAACTTCTTGGTCGTGGCAAAATGCTTCAGCATTGGTCATTATAACAATGTCATGAATGTATGGTATATAGGTATTGTTACTGCATATGCAGTGCTAGTATAAATTTATGTTTAGCCTGCAACCCTGGATTGCTTTTTACATTATTTACAGAGTAAATAAGATGAAGTAAATTTAAAGCACATCATGCTTATCATCTTCAGTGTTAATGGCAAACAAGCACTTATGCAACTTGTAATATGCAGTGGTCTCTACAGTGTGAAATGAGCAAAAATAAATTTTCTGTAATAGCATGCATATTTAAAAAACATAGTCTGAGACTATGTAGAGATTGCTATGCTGAGGTAATATAGTGAAACTCATTAATATATGCATTACTGAAATTAAGTGTCACATTTTCAGGTTCCTTAAAACCTTTTTCTCTCTTTTATAACTTGTTTACAGAGGTTACATTAAAATCACATTCTACTAATATATTTTTATAACACATATTCTCAGTTACTTTTAAGAGTAAAACCAGATGAAAATTAGAGAAAAAATATTTAATTTCATTCTTTGAACTTACCTTAGATAATGTTTGAGGGGTTTAAAATACATAAGTAGTAAGACACAAGATACATAGAGTTAGTATGAATACATATTAAAAATGTGTGTAGTTAATATAGACGTTCATGTATGCCTACATCTGTCCTGGAGTGTATGTTATACCAGGACTACAAGCATAACTGTTTTACTCTTAAACATTTTCTCCTCTCTGAAGCAAACACAGTTTGACATCCCTCAATAAAACAGGGGTAATCTTGAGGAAAAAAAATAGAGCTAAGAATAAATTATACTGCTGGAAAGTGTTTTACTGTATTTTTTCTCAATGTGCTGCTGCCTTTCAGTTGTTGCTATAGAAATACAGTAGATGAGGAGAATATCAGGGCTTTATAGATAGGAAGTTCACTTAAGCCAGTCCATGCTCTGACCATTTAGACTTACCACCGTTGCCTCCATATCATTAAGTAAAGAAAAGCAACAATAGGAGTGCTGCAACATGAAATTTTAAGAACTCATTGCTTTCCTCATGCCCACAAGGCAGCCTGCCCAGTGTCCAGACACAATAGAATTTCTAATCTCACTCTTAAGTAGATTACATAGCTCAGTGAACCTGAGTGAGCTACAGTATCCTTCTCTTCTTTTTCTGATTCTCTAAATCCCTACTGCTTTCTTAACAGCCACATGGCATACAGTATAGCTACCTCTGAAACTTATCCATTTTATTTGGCTCAAAGACACACTTTCTTTCCCTCTTTCTCTCACTCTCATTCGCACACTTTACTATTTTTCTGAGTTTTTTTCTTCCAGTCAAAATTTCCCCTACATGAAGTAAATTTATAGATACAGCAATTTTAGCAGTTATATATAAAACACCGAGATACATATATTAGCTGTGAAAAATAAATATTCTTTTGGCATGATAATACAGCATTCTTATTGACCTCTGTCTGGATTATCCATGACATTTATTCATATCTATAATATATTCATCGATACATATTTTATATAAATATATATGTAATATTTTGCATATAAAATTATAGTCTCCTACAGAAAAATATTTAAAGATTAAATGTGAAACTACATCACAGAAACAACAACCATATTCCACCTCTGACTTACGTACTTAAAACTTTCAGACCTGATGTTTCATTTAAGACACTACAAGAAAGATGAAGGGAGACTTTTCACAAGGGCCTTTAGTGATAGGACAGAAGGTAATGGGTTTAAATTGAAGGTGGGGAGATTTTGATTAGATATCAGGAAGAACTTCACAGACAGGGTGGTGAAGCACTGGAACAGGTTGCCCAGAGAAGTTGTGGATGCTTCATCTCTGGCTGTCTTCAAGGCCAGGCTGGATAAGGCTTTGAGCAACCTGGTCTAGTGGAGGGTGTCCCTGCCCATGGCAGGGGGGTTGGAACTAGGTGATCTTTAAGGTCCCTTCCAACCCAAACCATTCTATGATTCTAGGATACCTTTTGCCTTTCTGATGATGAACAGTGAGTTAAAATTTTCTGAGAACAGTTAACAGTAGCTTCAGGATCACTTTCATGAGAAGAGCTAACTTTCAGTATTTTTGTTCCTCAGGCATATTTCCTTTCACTTATCAACACTGAATTTAATCTTCTTTTCTACCAGGTACTCGCTTCACATTTTCAAATCCTTCTGCAAGTCTGTATCATCAGTTTCAGATTTGTGCTGCTGGAAAATATTACAAGATTTACTCCCTTCTCCAATGATAAAAAGAACAAAACTAACATAGATTCTTCGGTGAGGCTGTCATGTATCGTTTTCACATTTTTCTCTGGAGTCTCTTTTCTTTTATTGTTGTGCTATTGTTTGCATTCAAGTGTATTTGAGACAAGTGTCTTGCTATATTATATCTTTCCCACAGCAGCACCAAGTCAATGTTTCTGGCCAAGTAGGGAGTAGTTTCCGTTCTCTGAGGAAGAAGACCAAATCTCTATGATCAATGGGAGAGCACCAGCAGTAGTCACAAGACACTGGAGACTTTTTAGGTTATGAAAAATACTGGGGAGTTAACTATATTATTTATATGACTTGGGGGGCGAGAAAGATGAGGTTCATGAACACAGAAACTTGAAGGCTGGAAATATAGATGGGGTGGCATACTGGTGGTGTGTAGTCAAGGGTAGGGGAGAAATGTGAGAGAATCCAGACAGCTGAGGAGTTGAGAGGGAGCCTAGTATAGTGGTGAAACTGAGACTATTTGAAGCAGAATAAAGTGGACTTTTTTGAAAGGTTATGACAAATACTTGGGAAGTTTGGAATTTTGAGGACAATGAGAGACACTCAGCCATTCAGTACATTTCCTTTGGGAAGTGCTGTTGGCATGTGAGATCTCATCTCAAGGGCAGTAGGAAGAATAAGACTGGAGCTCTGAAATGAGGCCCAGGAGCCTCAGAATTAATACTTTGTTGTGGCATGTCAAAAGGTTTCATCTCTCCATACTCTGTTTTTTGTCAGAAATGTAATAGATGACACTGTTGGAAACCACCTTGAATCATGAAAACTAAACATAACCTTTCTTTATTTTCTACCTTTCAAGCGGTGGTTAATTTATAAAAGGAATTTGTCTTTTTTATACATCATTCATTATCATACACTCTAAAGACTTTGTAAACACTCATGAAAATATTCTTGCATAGGGGAAATTTGATTTTATTTCTTCATTTTACAAATTTGTAAATGAGAACAATTAAATGGCTTGCTTGTGTTCACAAAGAAAGTGTACCAGTCTGGGACTTACCAAGTTCTTTTAATTCTCAATTTTATGCACAAAATAATGTAATTAAAATAAATATATAGGTCAGCAAAACAAAATGAAAAGAGAATGAAAATAGTAAATTTAAATACTGGTAAACCAACCCAGGAATGCTAATAGGAAACAAATTCATCCTCACTCTTCAAAACATACATTAGAATGGGAGGTAAGCTTACATCACAGAATCTTAATAGAGGGTAAGACTACTTACTGAACTAGGTAGCTTACTGTCCTGTTCCTTGTTAAAAGTCACTTCATTTTTCTTCGGAAAATGTAAAGCTTTCATCAAATCAACAGAAATATGAATCTAGACTTTTGCCTCCCACTTATTTTTGGTTTGGGGACCTTTAGATTTTCCACAAATATTTTACAAAAGCAATCCTAGGGTTTACTTAAACATAGAAGTAGTATAAATCTACTCTTTATTTACTGCAGTGTTGTTTTATTGATTTGTTTTATTAGCAAACTCCTTTAGAAAGAAAAAAAAAAAAAGGAACCTGTTTTATGGAGTAACAAACTTTATTTTATCTTTCTTTCTTCTCCTAATGGGTTTGTATTGTAAGTGAATTACTGTTTTACTTTCCTTTTTCTTTCTCAGAAATCTACTGGGATCTAGGAGGTTTGGATCTACATTATAAAATATAGCACTAAGCTCTAAATAGCTGAAATATAAGAAAATGGGCATAGAAGTTAAGTCTCTGAAAACTACAGAAACTTCAGAAGATGGTTCTGTCAAAAAGGCAGATAGACCAGCAGCACTTGGAGCTGAGGATGAACAGTTGTATTTAATCAAAGACAGAGACTGAGAGCCTGAGCAAGAAAGATCACTTTTTGACAAATGATAAACGTCTGAGTTTTCATGAACTAGTCAGATGGGGGTTTCATATATTTTTACAGTATTTTGGTCTTAGAGATTAGAGAACTGGAGGGTGACTGACCCTGAGAATAGTGTCAGCTGGAATTATTAATGAAGTGCCACAATCCTGCTGGGAAACAACGTGCACTGTATCATTTTCTCTGCTTGTATGTCATTGTGGCTAAAAGTATTGAGGACCCCAAACAAAAGGAAAAAAACATAATAGAGGTCCTCATATCTATAGAGTGTTAATACATTCTGGCATATTTCTCTGATGCTCTTAACTGGCAGAATCCCATCAAACTGGTTTACATCAGCTGAGGACCTGAATATTCGATTTGAAAACTGAGCTGGAAGGGGTTCTCTTTTCAAAGCATTAATATGAAAAAAAATTTGTAATTAATGTTTAAAGCAGTAACCCTTAGTTCCACAAGAAATCATTTGAACTACATTTTCCTGGTTGAGAATATTTGTTTTAAAAATATTTGTTTTGAATTTTATTGGCTTCAGATCTTCTGGTGTGCTTTGGTGGGGGGAAAGAAAGAATCTGAGGGTGGATTTAATTTGTTTTCACCAGTGTTGCTCAGTATACCATGGAATATGGAGCACCCACTGAGTGGAAGATTTTGCCAGAAAGTATCTGAGATTGTGCAGTCAGAGTAATCTGACATCTGTGGTTTAGTATTTTTGTGAGTCATTTATTAAATGCATTTAAAAATATGTTTTTCTTCTAATTTACCTTACTTGTTTCATTGTCTGTTCTCTATAATGCACTCATTGGAAATGGTTCTTAAAAAAAAAAAAAAAAGAAAAAAACAACAGAGTTCAGCACCTCTGTGTTGATCAAGAAGCAAGAGCAATGAGCACTCTGAAACACTCCTATCTGATTAGGATAATTGACTGAGTGATTTACTTGCAACTTTATTTGTGAAAGATGCCATAATAAAAATCTCTGAAATCCAGGGGAAGGAAGATCCCAGTGAGGGACTTCTGCTCGAATGTCATCATCAGTATTACAGATGGCAGCATGATTTTCTGAAAAATTAAATATGATGACTGGCAGAAAAAAATTAAAACAAACAGAAAAATGAAGTAAAGATTTTGCAGAATATGAATGATGTAAACAATACTTAGGTACAACAAAATATATAAGTAAAAATATTAAATACTTCCTTATGTTTCTAAAGTAGGGTGATCAAGTTTTATATTTAGCATAGTAATCATGTGTGAATTTATCTGCTAGATAAGCTATAAAATGTATTTAAATTGAACTAAACATTTCTTTCGAAAATGTTTCCAAATTTTTTAATTCTTCTTTTTTATTATATGTAGACAATATGGACACATTACCTCAGACTACCAAAACAAGCAAAATCAGCATTTTTTCATTGCAACTTTCTTTCTAAAGATAATTTACCTGGGTCTAAGTGGATTATACCTCACCAAGTGCCCCTGTCTTCACTATTATATCTGCTACACACCCTCGGCTTTGTTAGGGCGCGCGTCCACTCACCCTGGTGTGGGTGCTCAGTCAATGACTGATGCTGGTGTCCACCTGCCCTGATGCCCACAGTGCTGCGGTCCTGGCTGGGGCAGGGCAGGTCTCTCTCAAAGGGGTGGGGTGGCCTTGGCCGATTGGAGCTGTTTGGAGCTGGTTCCTCATTCACTCACATGACTGTCACCAACTGTTGGGAGTTGCTGCTGCTTCTGGATTGGGAGTGCCACTGACCAGACTGGGGCTTTGGTCTGACAGACTCCAGACTGGTGGCCTGGTACTCATGGGATGTCCAGCGTCAGGACTGTCCCAGTTCCCCCCTGGCTGCTCTCCTGTCTGGGTGGGCAGTGGGATGGGCCCCTGCCCTGCCTCACTCCCCTGGGGAACCCACTCAACTTCTGTCCCCTGGGGAGTGGCCAGCACATACTGTGCCCTAATAATTCATCCCACCATGACCATCATATTTTTGCTGGCAAGTACCATGCAGTGCTACTGGCTCCTGGAAACCCTCTCACTCACCCTCACTATGACTAAGAAAAATGAAACTGTTCACTTTGGGACCCACAGGGACACTGTAAAGGTGAGCACACTACCAGAGAAAAGGGTCAGGAACTGGGAATATATTTATTGTATAACTGTTTGAAATCTTACATTAATAAAACTTTACTGTAGCAATTGGGACTATTAGACTGTTGAAATATTAATTGCACTAACAGTGAATCCTTGGCTTTGTATATATGGCTTGTTCCTTTTTGTCCATAAGAAGATTTTGATGTAATAGTGGTAACACAGAGACCTAAAAAGATTGTGAGAAATATTTTGGCAAAAGTGCCTTACATAAGCTAGACTTTTTCCACCATCTTTCCTTTGAAAAAAGCCCTTTCCTTTCCTTTCCTTTGAAAAAAGATTCATTCAGCTTCTTTTTGGAAATAGAGAATTCAATCTATTTTCCTGGGTAACTGAAGGAAGATGAGTAAAATCTTAAAAGAAGAAACTATTTCATTAGCTAATTTTGACCTGAATGTTGATAGAGAGATCAATACTTTATTACTGAATAGAAATCTGATTCTTCAGATGCATAAGCAGTCATGCTGAAATAATTTATAAGAGAGCTGAAGCACAAGGAGGAAATCAGTGACGCCTTTATATAAAACATAGAGTTACTAAGTTCGGGAAAACTGTGCAGAAATAATGAAGTCTAGGAGGAAAAGTAAGACTAGGCTGCATTTTTCAGGAACTGTATTTTAAAATTAAACTGACTACAACACAATTTGGTAAACATGAAAGCCATTAGTAGACTTCAAAAATGTTTACAATTCTCAGGCTAGGTATGCAGACATGTATGGTGGAGAATAAATTTTGTGTCAGCCTTCCATTTAGTTGAATAGCAAAATTTTATCCTGAAGTTTCCAAGAAATCAAGAGATGTTTTTCCTAGACTGTTCTGTTTTCTAATGAAAATTGTCTAGTGTACTTCTGCTTTAGTAAAATGTACAAGAAAATCACATGTATAACAGAAATTTATTTTCTTCATAAACTTGTTTACCTGCTTTTCTCTTTTACCTTGCAAGACTCTTTCTTACTGCATAGAACACTTGCAGTTCCATTTATTTCAAAGAATGGGATACTACGTACATGGATAAAGGTTTTATAAACGGCTCCAGATTAATGTGTCATTCTCTTATCATTACCATAAATGACTCAGAGTTCATGATTCACTATAGTAGGATGTAGAAAATTCATGAGCTAAAGTTGTTGTACTTTATCTTCTCAAACCTTAGTGTTCTGAATGAATGAGAATAGACAAGGGCATGAACATTTTTAGTTAACATATGCATGGCATCAAAATATGTCCAGAAGGATATTGCTGCTACCTAAACCTATTCCTTAGTACCCTCTGAAGTGTTAGAACTCACAGAAAGGTTATATATTCTCTGAATTTTATAGCCAATAAAAAGCTTTAACATATCGTCCTGACATTTTGTCATATAAATTGAAAATAGATGTGTTGCTGTTCACAAAATAGCAATTACATTTCATAATTTTTTTCTGCTGAAAAACAGCATTCAGCCTGCCAAGATTTCTCATTAAAAGTTTAAAAAATTAGAAATACTTGTTACTAATTAGATAATTAGGAAGCAGATTAGAAACCTCTAGAGAAATGCACTTATGCCTACAAATATGTTACAATATATCTGTTTGAATTCACTTCTGTGGTATAATTAGCATTATGTATTACCTTCACAGTTTTGATTAAAATGTGTAATCTGAGGTACCATCAAGTCTAACACTTTGCATCTCACTGGATTCTTCATATAACTAATTAGCACAAAGTTTGTAGTTCTTGTATTTCCAATATCAACATATCATTAAAGCAGCACATCGCTGATTATGTTGATAGATGTGGTAGGACACCATAGAGATGAAATTTTCAATTTCACCCCTAAAGGGTGAATACAATTACAAATTTATCAAAAGAAAAATCTTTGATTTAGTACATTATCTTTGTATAGCTGTGCCAATAAGAAAGAACTTTGGTGGTTACAGAAAGAGAAAGCCCTGCTCTGATACATGAACAAGAATAAAACTCTCTTTATGAATAACTTTATTTCCATTTATGAAGAACTTAAGAAGTTCAGTAATCAGATATGGAGTCTACATAGTTGAAATATTACTTCTTAACATTTTCAGTTTGTAAGAGTAAGGTACACAGATACATATAAAACCAATGTCAAATAAGAAAACAGTTTCATGGTTTTGAACAGGTCAAAACACCCACATTTGATGACAACAAACCACCTGAAAATGAGTATGTATAAAAACCTTGGGTCCAGTCATTTTTTTCCTCCTTCCCGTCTCCCACAATTCTTATGTATAAAAACCTTGGGTCCAGTCATTTTTTTCCTCCTTCCCGTCTCCCACAATTCTTATGTATCTCATCTTTTCCTACGATTCCTAGCTTTCTGGACATTGTGGTCTCCTATCAATTATTTACACCATTCTGTTTCCTCCTGTCTTGTATTTCATTAGATTTTCTATCTATCCACTTATGTATATATGCAGAGTATGACTTATTTCTCTGGAACCATGTTTTCTCTCCAAAAGTAGTAAATGAAGGTCATTCCTAAATGAACAGATTTATATCCACATGTGAACAATAAATAGAAGTTACCTACATTATGCATCCACTGTGAACACATGATGGTAAGTTAAAACCCAGCATTTTTCTTTCATAAACCCTATTAAGCATACTTACATCATGAAGTTGGCTTGTCCTGCCATCATTTACACAACCACCAGGTTATTTTCTGGGGAAAATAAATATTTTCCTCAGAGTAGACCTGAGAAGTCAATTAGAGTTTAGGAGTTCAGCACTTCAGTTTTCTGGAATATTTTAGCTTGTACATGTGGAAATTTTTTCTTAAACTGTTACTGATTTCACCAGGAGTTAATTCTCCTAAATACAAGTTAGGCACCCACTAATGATTGTAGAAATGGTCACAAGGGCTATTTTCTAATAATTGTTACTGCCTATTATTTGAATAATGGAAATAATGTTTAAAATTTTATGGTCTTAATTAGGAAAGCTTGAAAAATTAACTAATTTCCCTTTCCAAAGAAAAAGAGACAATAAAATTACAGAAAGCTGGAAGCTAGAAACATCTTGGGATGGGATTAATTTATCTGTGAGGGACAATTGGAGGGCAGCATTTGGAATTGATCTCCAGAGAGAGGGAAGATATACTAATAAACACTGAGTATTTGTAAATTTGTGAAGATGGTCACTGGAGTCAATGACTGTTCATGTATTTTACATATAACTAAGCTCTCATGTAAACAGATGCTAGGGAAATATCCAAGGTTTAGAGCTCCTCTGCTAAGCTGAATGTAAAGAAACAAGTTGAAGCTGTTCCTGCTTGTATATGTTAGAAATTCCCATTGTGTAACACCTAGTCCTATTTCTATGGTGGAAGTGTCAACCAATGGAAAAATCAAATCTTTCTTTCCTGTATGTTTTACATTTTTTCTTCCCTGGCCTTAGGTACTCATCTATCTCATCAGATACTGTTTGCCTAGATTTAGAATTCCCTCTTTAATCTACAAGGAAGTAGGAAAGGTTGAGACAAGGTAACATTTAAAGGAATTCCTGTTGGATTAGCTCAATTTTTATTTTACTTATGTTGTGCTGTGCTAGAGCAGGCCTGAAAGGTGAGATATTTGGGACACTTCCATTACTTCTTAAAGAAACACGGAAGATATTCAGTGCATTTTAGTAAACATTCGTAGTAGTGGTCTAATGATCTAAAGATTATTCATATATATTTAAATTATAAATGAATTCTGAAGTCTGTTCTTTTTGACATTGACTGAATTTGCTTCTGTTCATCTTGGCAACTGCCTGGATGATGTTGTTTAAATGTGGTTTTCTTCCTATTCCTGTATCCAAACATTGTTCATCCTAGCCCTCATTTGTGCTTTTTTGTGCCACAGCACCTCTTTCATCATTTCACTTACAAAAAAGATTAAACTATTCCAGGAAGTGGGAGAGTAAATGCAACTGAATGGATATTTAGGAGGCCTGGATGTGCATGAATTGGCCCTCAATACATAGTTTGGCCCTAAGCCTTTAGTCTTTAAAGCAAATTAAATCCTGAATGGCATTTATCCAGGAAGCATGCTTGATGGAATCCAAATCCTAAATATTAAATATAGACTGAGTCTCTGAAGAAATTCTTTTCTTAATAAATTATTTTCGGAGGTGTAATCATTCTTCTGAGCACAGTAACCTACAGTGCTCTCCTAGCCCAGAGATTTAAAATTCTGGACTGAAGCTAAACTAAAAATTGATGATATTGAATCATCATAAGATAATTAAGGTAAGGAATTAGTTATTATATTCATCATTGACTGGTTATTGTGTTAGGCTTCTGTAGTTAAAACACAACCAAGCAGAATAGACAAAAATATGAAATAAAATATGCTTTTATAATCATGTTTGCAGCTTTAAGCCATCTTAAGTTACTTATCCTGAGCTTTCTAAGCAGTACCTATGGCTTTAAAGTTTCTAAACTATTTCTTATGGAAGGAAGAGTCAAAAGGTTTTTATGAAACTTACTATAGCAGACATGCCCTGAGGTCATTTTGTGTTGTAAGTGAAGTTACTTGCTGAAGGGCTCAAAACACTTTATGTCTTTTATGAACTTGAGTGATGAACAAACCATTATTTTATTTGAGTTTTCTCTATTGAATGTGTGACATTTTAAATATGAAGGAGTTGGTTGGCCTACACTTTAGCTGGAGCTGTTTTCAGGAAACCCTGTAATACTTTAACTGTATAACAAATTTGAGTGTTTATATAGGTATAACTCATAGACAGGAGCTCTGGACCATAAAAAAATTCATGAGTGACTTAGGACATATTAAATATCAGAAAATAACAATTTGATAGTTAATTTCATTTAGCAAATACATTTGAAAACAGTAGACTACAGGTTAAATTTTCCATATACATTCTTAGGTAAGAAAAAGTGTTCTCTAACACCACTGAATAGTTTATAAATGTAGCTTATTTTTATCCAAGACTAAAAGACTCACATTCAGAGAGAGAAATGAAGAAACATATATATTTTAACAGTTATAAGTCCAGCATCTCAAAAGAAGTAATGAAAATAAGTTATGTTTTCTCCCTCCCCTCCCAGAAAAACGCACTTAATACCTATATATGTAATTTAACAGAACAAGCAAAGGCTTCTGTTAACTCTCAGAGTAGTACAGTCTTCCACCAGCTGTACAGACAAAATACTGATCTGCCTTTTCTGACATATAAAACTGAGATGACAGCCTTGGTAAGACTTGGGATACTCATTCGATATCTGCTCTTTGTCCCAGTGGGATTGAGACGTAGCTGAATACTGGACACAGTTCACAACTCCTGAACCGATAAAAAGGTAGGGTGTTGCCAAAGATGACAGGATCAAAAACTTGGATATGGGAGAAAAGGATAACGTAAAACACCCTTTCTGTGGGCAGTCAGCAGTTACACACTGTAATGGTGTTCATGAGAAGAACAAATCTGGTCAGTGGCATGAACTGGTAAGCTTATGTGGGATGTCAAAATGTGTATTTTTTCAGTCAGAAGGATAAGGAAAGGGAGAGAGACAAACACACAGAAACATAAAACCTGGCCAATTAGTGTTAGTAAACAGTAATCAGAAGCAAACCTGGTCAGTCACACCGATAGTCTATCATGAAACTGCTCTCAAACCGGGACTTTGCAATATATGAGGATGCAAACGCTGGGGACTTGCATGTTGGAGGTAGTTGGTGGGACTCTGTCAACTGATGAGGCAATGTGCAGGGTAAGGGGGAGCAGGGAGGAACAGATAAGGGGGTCAGCAGCAAGGATTATTAAAAGGGATTAGTTGTGTGTAAGACAGGGCCAGTGAGTACACTTGTCTGGCTGAGCCATGCAGCTGATCACTGCAGTGTGTCTTTTCTGCTTATATATTCTTATTAGATCTGTTTTTATCTATCTCCATGTAATCTCTCTCTATCCTGTGTATGTGGGCTGCAAGGACTCAGCTGGTGGTGATGTCTGCATATGTGTGAGAGTCAAATTTGATGGGGGTGTGTGGCATGCCTCACCTATCGTGTCAGTTACTGGTGCCAGTGGGGTCTCAGCACTGGCAAATAGAGTGAGTGGGGGTCTTTAATCCCCAACCACTGCCGTGGAAACGGTGTGTGTCCCTAAAATCAGCTACTGGGGAACTAGGGTGTGTAAGGCGAGTGAGGGGCTCAGTGCCAGTGGCTGGTACTCTGTATCATAGATGTAGGGTGCAGCCAGAGACATTCAATCCTAAGATTTTTAACTTTCAATCTAGTGAAGATTATATATATATATATATACTCTCTATATATATGAGTGACAGAATATTATGCCAGAGTATTTCTAAGACCCACATTGATAACAAGATTGTGTTTCAGTAGTTCAGACCACAGTTGTGTTACATTTCCCTCCCCTGACTAGGGTAATCCTTCACTTTATGTCCATACTGCTAAATAAAAGAGAATCAGCACATACACTCACTTTCTGCTCAGTCACACCACTTCTTAGCTCGCTCTCTGGATATGTTTTGAATGCCTCTATTTAGCTGTCTCTAAGGCAGAGCTTTTATGCTTCTTGGAATAAACCTCAGGAGGGAGTGCTTCCAGACAGTTGTTTCCTTCTAGCGCACTAGATTATTTTACACACTCAGACATGACTCATGCTTTGCTGTCACACACCTGAGTATGCAATATAAACCTCCAATTCTGTGTTATAGAAACATCAGTCTCATGGTGTGAAAGCATAGTCCCCACATTATTTGAGGCCAACCAAACCAGAAAAACATGAGAAGAAAGTAATTGTGTGTGTGGAGCAGCACATGAGGCCCACAGGACATTCAGGCCCGAGTGTGAAGTATGGAGATGGCTAGTGCCACTCTGGTGAGGACCACCGCTGAGTACTGTATACTGGCAATTCCTCTTGGGCTCAAGGTCATACACTTCTTTGGTTTGGGGTTTTGTTTTTTGGAGTGTTGGTTTTTTTTTTGTTTGTTTGTTTTTGGTTTTGTTTTTTTTTAATTTAGTGCTATAGATACAGAATTGTGCTGGGTTCAGTCAGGAAGGAGGTAACTCTCTTTACCGTGGCTGCTAGGAAGCTGTGTTCCTGGATGCTGAGGGCAGTACTGATAATGTCTTAGCTGGCGCTGGGGAATGCCTGCACCTAATTCAAGATCTTTCTCCGCTTCTGATACTGCAGCCGCATTCCCAACTCTCGCTGTCTCACTACAGGCAGTGTAGGGGACACACAGTTCAGACAGCTGACCCAAACTGACCAAGGAAGTATTTCATTCCACAGTATGTCATGCTCAGGGCATAGGTGAGGAGGGGATCTGGGAGCCATTACTCTCTCTCTCTTGCTCTCTTGCTCATTTATTCCCGTACACTTGCTAACATTCTCCCTGACTCCTGCGTTAGCTGCTTTGCTAACTCCTGTGCTGGCTTTTTTGTAGAGGGAGTTGGTGGGTTTGTTTCGTTTTCCCAGTCATGCTATCACTGATAGGGTTCACTCAGAATCTGCTGCAACAGATCTTGGGCTCCCTGGCTCTGATTCTCACTTCTCAGCACCTGGTTGTGCATTGGTCAGTGGGTGCTGAGCAACTGTATCATAGTTGTATCATATGTTTTATTTTCTATTGTTTTAATTACTTATAATTAGTAGCATTTGCATATATTAATTAAAATTTAATTAGTAAATAGTTCTTATCTCAATTTTACGAGCTTCCTTATTTCTTTTTCTTCTGATTCTCTCCCTTTGCTGTAGGAGGAGAGGGGCAATTTGTGAGAGCAGCTTCGTATTTTGTTAGCTGGAGTTAACCCACAAGAATTATTTCTGATGATCAGTTTTAACCAGAAAAATAATAATTTTCCTACTGAATCAAAAATACACTTTCCTTTTTAAACAATTTTTAAACAATTCTGTGTTCTAGAGATAACATGCAGACTCCTACTTTTCTGGCCCTCTCAGTTCAAAGGGCTAGGACATCTGGCTATTCACGCCCATATTTTTAAGGCAGAATATGTTAAGAAAGACCTATGACACTTAAAAAGACAAAAGGCAGTAAATGATCGACTTCAAATGGCATTAGTTCATGTACAGGTGGGAATTAAAGGGCAAAGAACACCTATTCTGGCAAAATAAGCATTTTGATGGAACTCTATCTGAAGCCAGTGTACTTTGGCAACGACTAACAGAGGCCTTTGAGGACTAGGGGCAATATAGCTCAGTTTCCATAGTGTGACTTCTCCCATCAGACTACTTCACTTAGGGAGTGATATATTGGATTATCTTGATATTAATGCTAGGCTTTTCTGTGTGTATGTTCAGAACACAAATATCCTAAAACAGTTTTAAATCTCTGCTGAGCTATTCAGGAAATTATGACCAAAACAAGCAACATGCGTTTGGCTATTTTGTTTGGGTTTCTTTTTTATTACAATTGTTCCAGAAAGCCAGTGTGAATTTACCCATTGTGCAGGTTCTTAGGTTGTTATTCTGCTTTTTACTTCAATTCCTTAAAAGAAACAACTGTTTCCAAAGTTGTGACCCACAGGCTATCTGGGGAATTACAGACCTTGGTACTTCATCTCAGTGCTATACAAAATTGATTCAGAGTGTAATTAAAGTGAGCTTAGTAAAATATCTGACTCAGTATCACATGTTACAGGGACAAATTCATACAAATTAAAATTATGGGGTTTTAATGTGATAGAGGTTATTGAACAAATAATAAACAATAGTTGTATGTCACCCTAATTGATGTAATTTATGCCTTAATTTTTTTTTCTGATACTGTGTTATATAAAAGCACATTAGAATTAAGGGATAACTAGGAGATAAAAGGCTAAATCTGGTCACAGATTTTTAAACTCATTAATCAGTAGGAAAAGTTTTACAATGAAGCACTGCTCCTAAGGGCTCTAAACTGGAATAGTGGCCTTCATAAAAGATTGGGAATTGATATGTAACGGTCATATAATGCTTTTAAATGACTGAAGAGAAACTGGTACTGAAATATGCTCATTTCCATAATATGTAATCTTAATTTATGAACTAAATAAAACTCAAACCTCTAAAAAATGTTACTTACGTGTACTAAAACATTGGATAATATGATCACAGAGTTAGGGTTAATTTTAATTAACATAAATGCAAAAATAACAATATTTTCTTTAAAAAAGTAAGCAAGAGAAAAAATAAACATAGGAAGGTTTTCTTCAAACTATATTAGATGAGTTATTTCTAAATATGTACTCTTTGTATGTGATATCTAGTCAGGCAAGAAGCTCTGCTGATTTATATTTAATGTTCTACTTGAAGCTAGTATTTTTATTCTTATTTTACAAATAAGAAACTGAAATCGAGTGCAATTCAGATCTTATAGTCAAATTCAACTCTTAATATCTGATAGGTGTGACAAATCACACTCTGTAGTGTTCTTTTTTTCTAATAGAGGTCGAGCTGACAGTGAAAATTTGTGGAAATTGGCCCATCATTACAATCTTCAAATAATGAAGAGTGAAATATTCATCTTTCCTCTCAGGGTGTTTTGAACTTAAATAAATGCAAGAAATAGTTTATTTTGGTTTGGTTTATTTTAACCAGAACATAGGAAAAAATCTTAAATATTTCAGAAAAAAAACTAAGTTCCATCACATTTGAACAATTACTTGATGTTAATATCTGTATAACTAACTTTATTTTAAAATATGGCCTGCCCTGGAAAAATAAAAACACCTGAAGTATTTTTCATGGCTATAACTCAATAACATAATGCATGGCTGAATCAGTTTCAGAGCTAAGGAATTCTAGGAAGAACTAAAACATTACACAACATGAACCATACAATTTGAGCCACACCTGTCAACATACATATTTGCTGTGTCTAATATGTCTTTGGAATTAAACCTATGGGGTTCATTTTGTGTATATTTTAATTTCTCTATTTCTTGGTAAATCCACATTACATTTCTGCCACCTAATCTTTATTTAGCAGATAATTACACTCTGTATTACTACTAGCAATAGCCCCCAAGCTTACTGCTGGTCATAACAGACCATGCGGAAGCCTTTGCTGCTTCGGAATGGTCCTGGAAAGCACGCTGCAGATGAAGAGGAAAGGCTCAGCTGTTAGCACTCTAGTTATACAACCTCCATCAGATCTGAGTAACTCTGAATTTCCATGGGTGAAAGGTTTGTAAAATAGACAACAAATTATTTTATGATGGACTTTTCTATTATCCAGAATGGTTGCTAGCATTTTCTGTAGTGGTATATATAGTGTCAGCTCATGACCAGTCACAATATAATTTAACAAACTCTGTAGGAGGTAATAGATGTCTTCCAAAAGGTTTGTGTCTTCACATTATTTATCCAACAGTTATTGCCAAGTTTCTTTAGCAGTTTATTACCAAATACTCACTTGTAACTAACAAAGACTTTGACCAGGGCTTACAAACCTAAATCCTTCCCTTCTTCATGATTCAGACAAAGAAAAGATGCCATCATGCTGTTGTGAAACCAATGTATGTCTGTTCTGTGAATCTGCTGATCGTGATTTTTATTTGCATCAGGGTATGTTCTCTAAAAAGGCTAGCATAGGTAACAAATGCCTTCTTATTCTCTTGTGCTGGATTTTTTTGTATTATTTGGATAAAATAGATCCTACTACTTTGGTATTTGAAAACAGTCCACAAAAATGCATTCTGTCTGTAAAAAAAAAAAAAAAAAAAAAAAAAAAAAAAAAAAAGGCTATTATTATCTTGAATGTTTACAGCTTGATTTTATAGCCAGGGAATCTGTGAGGGTACTACTCATTAAGACACCCATTACTGAGCATAAAGCAATTAAGAATTATACACAGTAAATTAGAGAGATTATGCTGAAAAATCCCCTTTGTATAAGAATATGGTATCTACATCTCTACAATCAGGTTATACGAAGAAAGACAGGAAGACAGGAAGGTCAGCTATTAAGCTGTTGCTCTATTTCATATCTGTTGAGTGATAAAAGTAAATAAATGCCCTATATGGTCAAAACCCCTAAAAATTCAAAGATAAATCAGGCATAGTAATTTTTACTGTGATAAGGTGCACATGTGCTTTTTTTCTTTTATGTCTTCCACAGGTTTAAAACCATTTCTATTATAGGTTAGGAATACATAATGAAATTACTTAAATGTTGCATTTTACTGAACTACAGAATGAGAAAGGGAGTGAATCAGAACAGTTAAGCTACTTTCCTACATTGAATCATACTGTAAAGGAAGTTTCATTGAATCTATGGACACATTATTCTCATGGATTTCTGACTCACCTTAGCAACCACATTAAAAAAAAAGACGTTTAATAAAAGCAATTTCACTTGAATTTTCTGTTAAAATATAACATATCTAAGGGCAGAGAAATAAAGATATGACAATACATATGTTTTCATGCACTGTTTACAATCAGTATATAATTCATTACTTTATTATGGATTACTTATACCTTCATGATAGAACTGATCAACTATGATTTCATTCACTGGGATGTTCTGACTTTCTTAATTTTCCTGAACAGAAATTGAAAAAAAATTATATCTAAGTAAATCATTATATGAATACATTGGAAAATATCAAAACATTGACTTTCCACAAGTTTTAATAATTATGCAGTCAATATTAGAAAATTCTCCTATAGAGCATTAAATGGAAATATTAAATAATACATATATTTTAATATATTTTATATAAAATATTTAAGACATGTTAAGTCTGAATAAATATGTTTTGGGTTGTTTTTCCCAGAAAAATGGGAATCAAAGGTTACTGTTGTCAGAAACAATAGTATTGTAATGCTTAAATATCAAATAGTTATAAAAATATTTGTCTTGTTCATTAAAAGCATTAAATAGAGAAAAAATATGCTTTATTCTGTCAAAAATATTTCATAAAAGTATTTATAACAGTTCTATTTATGTGTTATTAATAGAAAAATCCTGTGTAAAATTATGTAATAGAACACTGCCTCTTCAAGGACTTAAAATAGTATTTGATGTTTTTTGAAAAAAGTTTTACACATACCTATTGCATTTATATTTGTTTTCAAATAATGAATGAAGAGGAGGCTTTTTCTTTGAATATTTAAAGTAATTATGGTGATGTACATACAACTAACTTGAAGAGGTCTATGGAGGGGCTACTCAAAACCTTGTTTTGGGTGAAAGGAAATATATCCTACATATAAAATGGAGAATTTAGTTTTAGTTTGATTGCAATCTTAGCAGTCTAATCAATAAATTATTTGTGCAGGTTTAATTATTAGAGTAAAAAAAAATAAAAATAATACATTTCAGAAGAAGGTTTATGATAATAAATTTTAAATTATTATAGACGAACTTTATTGTATTTACCATTTATTGTATTTACTATTTCCTCTGGTGTTATGCTCACCCTCTTACTGCCATTCAGGGTCATCTGAATTTGCTATTTTGTTCTACATATATTTTATAGTTGTGGTTTTTTGTTTCTTTTGTTTTGTTTTGTGAGTTGTTTATGGTTCTGCCGTCTCTAGTATAATCCTGTGTCCTTCACATTATTGCCCCATACTGGTACTTCTGTACCATGCATCCTGGGTCCCCCCTGTGCAGGTCCTTTCTATCATACCAAACCTATAGGAATCTAAACTATATATTTATGTTAACAGTGAATATTTCTATCCACATAGATTAGCAACTTTTTTCTACACTATGTATAAAAATTGTGGTTATGACACACAATTATACAAAGCTAAGCAAAGTGAGACAAATGCGATACAAATGACATAATAAATACTCGGTCATTAGAAAATTGCTGTTATAAATAAACAAGCTAAAAAAATGCTCCAGGCAGGCCAAGGGGAGTACAAACACAGCCTGATGAGCCTCAGCCCAGTTGGTGCAAAGCCTCTGGCTTGTAACTAGCAATGTTAATGCTGTATCTACTAGGCTAAATGGTTGCAGAAGAAGGTGATGCCATGCAGCTTGCTACCTCTGCTCAAGGGCTAGCTTTTGTTAGAAGAGATTGGCTGGTTCCAAACCATGTAGCACTTGGGTCTGGGTCTCCTCATGGGGCCAAGTAGTACCTCACTGACAGAATGCTTTGCCATTTTTTTTGGCTGTGATTTTCAGCTCAAATTATGCAAAAGAAAATGTGATGGTTTTGTGGAAGCCCACCAGTGTAATCAGATTTTTAGTTCAAAATTCAATGTGCATATTGCTCTATGCCATTGGAGGTGATGTGGTCACGAGGAAGAATTTAAAGAGCTACTTAGGCAAAGACAAAGTAGTATTGAAGGATGAAGGTGGTTCATTTTCCTCCCCTTTTGGGGGCAGCCCTTGGACTCCACACAAATGTGTTTAGGTTTTGTCTTAAAAGAGTTATTTTGGGAAGGTGTGGTTAGCCGACATATCAGGGACCAAATTAATGTTTAATCAATGTGGATGATTAGGAGATGAATGATCAGGTTTGTTTAACTGTGTAGACATATACATGAGTCTAAATATAAGTTCATATATCATCACTTTGAAAATAAGAGCTGTGAAATTTTGAAAGTGTCTGATATATAGCAAATACTTTCCTCTCTCCACCTTTTAATACCTTTCTTAGGCAACCAGTGCCAGACATTTTACATGCTTAGTGTATCAAATGTGAAGTATTATTAAAATTACCAATACATTGCTATCCAGAGGGCCATAAATAATTTCAATTATTGATTTTAATGGTGCACCTGCTCCACGTTATTGCAATGCCATTAATGACTCATTAAAGTGCTTAGATTTCCTGCTGATACTAGTTGAAAAATGTTTCCTGTAATATTACAAAATAATAGAAAAAATTCATGTACATTTATTTTTATTTTAATGAATTTATTGTTTGTTAAATACTCTATATTAGCAGAACTAGAAAGGATTCTATCAAATATGTGATGTAGGTGCACAATCTTTTATTAATTAATTTTAATAGTAGTCAGAAAATCTGTTTAAAAGGAATGACATTAGACAGCATCCTGGAAGAAGGGCCATTTGGTTAAAACTGCTTGATTAGGGACATTTAGAAGAGTAGAAAGGCTTAGTGATAAAAAATAAATAAGACTTTCCTGACATATGTGTATCTTGAATGATTTGGAAGACAAAAATTTCTTTGAAGTTAATGACAATAACACTGCAGGAAATGCTAGAAAAACTAACCTAAGGAAACACTAAGAAATAGATTACCTTCTGCAGAATGCCATGGCAAATCTTTGTATCTTAGTTGCCCAGTCATCCAGACTGAAGGGACTTCCTCTAACGAATCATGTTAAGGATCTCCCAACATCTTTTGTACATACATAATTATGCACTTTCAGCTAAGAAGAAGAAAGCACATCCAGATCTAGTTGTGCAAGGTAACTCTCAGGTAAATAGTACAATAAGCAATATGGGGTACTAGGAAAAAACTACTTCCCTGCTTCCAAAAAAAAAATAAAAAAATAGGTGAAGTTAAAGTTACACCAGGACACAGAGGTAGAAACAAGATCATTAATCTGTCACATGTTTGGAAGCCAGTGAAAACCTGAACATTTTAAAACCAGGAGAAGGGAACAGAAGTATTTAGGAATTGAATTGACAGAATCATTTTAATTGGGAAGACTTAAAAACAATTTTTTTGAAGTATAGGAGGAATAGCTGTCTTCCATCATAGGTAGTTCAGCATTAAATCCAACTACTCACAAATCCCTAATGACACGTGTCATTTCTGTAGTGTGGCCAGTTAGTTATTATGACAAATAATGTCAATCTACTCAGGAAAAGCAATTTCTTTATTGCAGGAATCAATGGTCAAAACTTTTTGGCCTGTGTTATATGGAAACTTAGGTTAGATTAATAACATGGTTTGACATTTAAGGCTATCAAACCATCTTCAAGAAAATTATTACAAGAGCTGCATTTCCTCTTTGTTGAACCAAATAGAATGTACTAACTGGCTGCTTTTCTGTACTCTGCTATAAATGTAATTGTTCATTTCCAGAAGTAGATTAAAACACAATTTCTTTGTTAAATTATAACTCTTTCAGAAAGCAATGGAAAATTTTAATTCTGAAATTCATTCTTTATAATTAATTCCACTGTCTGTATTTTTGTAGAATTATTTATTATATTCACCATATAGAACACAACGGTAAGCAATCTCACCCCTAATGCTTTAGCACACTTACCAAATAGTTATTCTCAAATTAGTGAAGCTATTTTTGGCATACAGGAAATGTATGTAGAAATTTTATCTAAAATATAACAGTGCAAGAAGCACAATGTAATATACTACCAATAAAGATCTTAGAGTTACTTATATTTTTAATATAGTTTTCTAAGACTTAAATTTTGACAGTTCTTTTTCTCATATCTTTCTCATGAAGTAGTGTGTTTACCAGGAAGACTCTGCAATGAGGAATTGTCTTACAAAGATACAGTTCCTCTAAGCTGGTCATGCACTCAAGTAACAATTCTTTCGCAGTAATCTCAGAATTCCTTCTTCTGCTATACTTTGTTCTTTAACACAACATAACTTTTAGTAGTTTTTATTGCAATGCAGTACAGGTAGGCATCTCTGAGGGCATTCAGGTTTTGAACAACATGAAGACGTTTCACTCAATAAAGGAGAACATCAGGAAAATGCCTTTCACCATCATTAGATTTAATTAAGTTTTCATTTAGTGTCAAGAAAGAAAATGTCATTAATCCACTGATTGAGCATGAACATTTTTGTTAACTAATTCTCACAAACTGTAGCAAATGTCATGCTATACTACTTCATAACATAATGCTTCCTTGCTCATGAAAATATTTCTGGTTTGGAAAAGCTTTAGCCTCTATCTTCACCATTCACTAAAGTGTCTTGCAATGCTCTTAGGGATACTAAATGCTTGAGGTTTTGGGGTTGGTTCTTTTTTTGGTTGGTTCATTGCTTGGTCAGTCAGTTGGCATGTTGGGTTTGGTGGTGGTTTTTTTACTCCCCCTCGCCTGCCCGCAGTGACTTGGTAATATTTTGTTTGTTTTATCAGAATTTTTTCTCATTGTTTTTCATGTGACTTGGGTCCTGGAAAATACTAAATCTTAAACAGTCTGAACTTGTTTATACATACTCAAATTGTTTTGAAGTCAGTGCCCTTTTGACTATTTGCACAATTCTGTAAATAGCACTATTTAATATGTCACTTTTGATTCACTGATTTGAATTTTTTTTTTTCTTAGCGTCAGTGAAGGTGGTTTTCTCCAAAGAAATTTCTGAAAATATGTTATATTAGTAACATTATTTATATAAATCAATTCCGGTTTATATATATATCCAGAACTGAACGATTTCATAAGCTAACTTTCATTTCACAAGATTGACTGAAATCCTGTAAAAGTAACTTTTCTTTTTCAGGAGATGAATTTAATTCAGAAATTAAGCAGACACTTAACAACGACAACAACAACAAGTAGTATTTTTGGACCTCCCAATGTTTATATTATCAACAAATTACATAGGAGAAGTTACCTTAAAATGATTACTGGATAGCATTCATCTCTTCAAATATAGTTGACAGTAAGAAAGCATAACATAGACCTCTGCATCTGAATCTTCATCATAGATTTGCTTATAGTCAGTGGAGAGCAATGAAGAGTAGCAAAAATATAACATGTCTAAAATAGGTAGTATGAATTATTCCATAAAAGCAATTATTTATCTCCCTTGATTACAAATAGAAGTCTGTGGTAGTTTGTGATAAGTATCTAAAACTAAATCAGTGGAATCCATATTGTAGATGTTTAAAGACAGATACTTAAATTTATCTGTACGAATAAATTTTAATGTGGTTGTTTATTTATCAGAATATCATTATTGAAATCAAAGGCATTAATCATATAACCAACACTGCAATGAAAGAGGCCTGTATGATTAGACTTCATTGTCTTCGTAGAACTATGACATAATCAGTAATAATTTTATATGTCTGTTCACATTGAGCTGAATCCTGACATCTCACTGAAGTAAATGGGACTACTAAACAGAGTAGCACTGGTCTTAAGTAAGAAATTCTAGAGTCTTTAGAAATTCTTACACTTGAATGAGGTTTGTGTGTGCTTTAGGATTTGCATTTTCTAGAATCCATAAGTTTCTATTCATACACCTGAAGCTGAGTTACTTCACATCCAGTTCTTTACATTGCTGAACCTAAAATGTTAGCATTCTTTTTTATACATATATATATAAATAATGCTATATAAATATTTAACATTATTACATATTGCAGTGTTTGGGTTTTTTCTGGTTTTTTCTTATGTAGTATGTAGTGTTCTATTTTCCTTTCACAGAAACATATCTCTCTGATCCAGGAGGATGTTCTTTTACAGCAGACTGATTATAACTGAGGTAAATTGTAAAAAAAAAAAAAAAAAAGGTCAAAGTAGAATTGATGGCACACAGTAAATCTGTTCCTGTCTGCATTAGCATAAAACACTGAAACAAGATATTTTGAACTAATATTTTTATGCTTTCACATGAAAAATGATGAGTTCCTCTTTGTGAAAAGGTAACCTCAGCTAAGGCTAAACTCTCAACCAGATGCTTTTTCATTCCCTCTCCTCAGCAGTACAGTGGGAGAATAGAGGATGAAAAAACTTGTGGGTTGAGATAAAGACATAGAGATTGCTTACCAGTTACCATTATTGGCAAAACAGAGTAATCTTGGGAAAAAAATAATTCAATTTATTGCCAGTTAAAATACGTTTGTGTAGTGAGAAACAAAGATACACACCAAAAAAAAAAAAAAATCAAAAAACACCTTCCCCTTCACCCCACTCATCTTTCCAAGCTCAAATTCCACCCTTCATTCCCAGATCTTCAGCCTCCTCCCCGCCATGCTGAGCATTGCAGGGATATGGGAAATGGCAGGTTGTAGTCAGCTCATAGCAGTTACTCCCTGCTGCTCCTTCCTCCTTGCCAACATAGCTTCATCAAGGACAGATTGTGCCTGATGAATATGGTGGCCTTCTACGATGAGGTCACAACCTTGGTGGATAAAGGAAGGTCAACCCATGTCATCTACCTGGACTTGTGCAAAGCATTTGACACTGTCACAAACAAGATCATTGTCTCAGAATTGGAGAGGAATGGATTTTATAGGTGGACTGCTCGATGGATAATAAACTGGCTGGCTGGTTGCACTCAAGAGAGTGGTGGTCAATGGCTTGATGGCTGAGTGGAGACCAGTGATGAGTGGCATTCCTCAGGGATTGGTACAGTGACCAGTGATGTTCAATATCTTTGCAGCAACATGGATGGTGGGATTGCATGCACCCTTAGCAAGTTTGCCAGTGACACCAAGCTGTGTGTTGCAGTCGACACACTGGAAGGAAGGGATGCCACCCAGAGGGACCTTGACAGGCTGGAGAGGTGAGCCCATGCCAACCTCATGAAGTTCAACAAAACTAAGTGCAAGGTCCTGCACCTGGGTCGGGGCAATCCCAACTACAAGTACAGGCTGGGTGGAGAATGGATTGAGAGCAGGCATGAGGATAAGGACTTGGGAGTACTGGTGGATGAGAAGCTGAACATGAGCCGGCAGTGTGCGCTGGCAGCCCAGAAAGCCAACCGTATCCTGGCCTGTATCAGAAATGTGGCCAGCAGGTTGAGGGAGGTAGTTCTCCCCCTCTACTCTGCTCTCATGAGACCCCACCTGGAGTACTGTGTCCAGCTGTGGGACCCTCAGCATAAGAAAGATATCAACCGGTTAGAGCAAGTCCAAAGGAGGGCCACAAAGATGATCCAAGGGCTGGAGCACCTCTCCTCTGAAGAAAGGCTGAGAGAATTTGGCTTGTTCAGTCTGGAGAAGAGAAGGCTCCAAGGAGACCTTATTGCAGCCTTCCAGTACCTGAAGGGGGCCTACAAGAAAGCTGTAGGAAAGTGCCTTTTTACAAGGGCCTGTAGTGACAGGACAAGAGGTAACAGGTATAAATTGAAAGTGAGTAGATATAGATTATGTTGTGGTTAGAAATTTAGAATTTAGAAATTTATAAAAAATTCTTCATGGAGAGGGTGGTGAAGTACTAGAACAGGTTGCCCAGAGAAGCTGTGGATGCCCCATCCCTGGGTGTCTTCAAGGCCAGGCTGGATGAGGCTTTGAGCAAGGCTTCCTTCCTTCCACGGTCCTTAAAGGTTTTAGTGTCATAAAGTAAGAACAGAGCTGTGGCTCCTTTACCAGTTTTATTTTTTATTGGAAAAAAACAAAATGGGGTCTTGTCTTTAATTTCTTTCCTTTCTTTTTCTTTTTAGTCAAGGAAAATAATGATCCCGTAATGCTGCTTCTTCTATCATGGGGGCAGATATAATACCACAAACAGCTAATACAGGATGTCAAGGCAACAGGAATAAAAACAGTAGAAAATTCAATTGAGATTGTTTCTGCTTCTTGACACAGAACCCACAGGACAGAACATTCTACAAAAAGCACGATGAAGATAGCTTTCAATTTTCCTTAAAAATCCCTAACAACTCTTTCCATAAAATCTTTAATATTATTACTTTATAGTGGTATAATAGGTATTATATTACCTGCACTACACATGCATTTCACTGTATAAATTAATCTGTCTGGTTTTCCACATATGTTCATACACAAATAAACAGTGAACATGTAAAAGCCCCCATTGTGATTTTTGTGTATACTGTCCTCTGTAAACAGTTAGAAAGTAGCTGCTTAATGTTTAAACTCTTCTTCTGTGCATTATAGCTATAATGCTCCTTTCTAAATATTTTTAGAATGTTTTGATGTGTGTAGTACCTTACTATATCTATATATGTAGAGATAAATAAATGCAAGATAAGTGAGAGTATAAACCATCAATGAATATGGTCAGTGAAGCACTAATATGACATACGAATTACTAAAGTTGGGAAAAAAATAATTTATTTTATGGGTATTTACAGAATACATTCATGTTACAACTCTTAGGCATTTAGGGGATGCTTACCAAATAGTCTTCTTGAATATTCAGGCATGAAAACTATATTCATACATTCATAATCAGAAAATTTCATCTTTTAAAGCTCTGTGCCTGCCAAGCCTAATGGTTGCATTCAGATTCTGTTTTGTCTATGTAAATATATAGAAGTATTGAAACTTCTGAAAATGCAGAACTGGTGTACACATACGGTGCTGTACTGCATATTATTTGAGCATGAGAATAGAAAAAAAAAATTATCAGTGTTGAAACTATTGGGTCCAGAGTCTTGAAAGAGGTGAACAGAGAAGGACTTGTGGGGGATGTGATGGTTGTAGGCCATCTCGGCCACAGTGATCACAAAATGATAGAGTTTTCAATTCTCGGATTAGTAAGGAGGGGCATCAGCAGAATTGCCACCTTAGAATTCCGGAGGGTAAACTTTAGCCTGTTTAGGAGCCTGGTTGACAGAGTCCCTTGGGAGGCAGTCCTGAAAGGCAAAGGAATTCCGGACAACTGGATATTCTTCAAGAAAGGAAATCTTAAAGGCACAGGAGCAGACTGACTCCATGTGCCAGAAGACAAGACGGTGGGAAGAAGACTGGCCTGGCTGAACAGAGGGTTTTGGCTGGAACTCAGGAATAAAAGGAGAGTTTAGGACCTCTGGAAGAAGGGAAGGCAACTCAGAAAGAATACAAAGATGTTATAAGGTTTTGCAGACCCTTACAATCTCAAGGGCCAAAGCCCAGCTAGAACTTGACCTGGCCTCTACAGTAAAAGGCAATAAAAAATGTTCTTATAAATATATTAACAACAGAAGGATGGATAAGGAAAACTCCATCCTGGAAAGATAGGAGGGAAACATAGTGACTAAGGATATTGACCAGTTGGAGCAAGTCCAGAGGAGGCCATGAAGATGCTCAGAGGGCTGGAGCACTTCTCCTATGAAGAAAGGCTGAGAGAAACAGTCTTTTTCAACCTGGAGAATAGAAGGCTCTGGGGAGACTTTATTGCAGCCTTCCAGTACCTGAAGGGGCCTACAGGAAAGCTGGAGGGGGGCTTTTTACAAGGGCCTGTAGTGACAGGACAAGGGGTAACAGGTTTAAACTGAAAGCAAGTAGATTTAGATTGGATATCAGGAAAAAGTTCTTCACAGAGAGGGTGGTGAGGCACTGGAACAGGTTGCTCAGAGAAGTTGTGGATGCTCCATCCCTAGATGCCTTCAAGGCCAGGCTGGATGAGGCTTTGAGAAACATGGTCTAGTGGAGGGTGTCCCTGTTGATGGCAGGGGGGTTGGAACTAGATGATCTTTAAGGTCCCTTCCAATCCAAAGCATTGTGATTCTATGGTTCTATGTTATCAGGAACTAGAGTGAAGCTGTGGGCTTTGGAGGTTCATACACCCAGGTTCCAGTATCTGGGGAGAGTGAAGACTGAGGGCCAATTACTGAGGCACCCTTAGAAACTAAGTGTCTCAGGCCAGTAACTGGAGGGATCCAGATTATATGCATGTATATAATACCCACTAAAAGATTTTCATCCTGATCAGCCAAAGAAGGGGATGTGATCAAGCTATTTATGTTACCTCTATTTTCTTGAGTGTTTCTGGCTTTGTGCTCAGCTGCGTGGACTGCTATGGTTACACGTACATAGGTATTTTGTATGTGTATTTGTGTGCTTACTGGCAATACATGTTCAGCCTTGTTAATGGCTGGACTTGAGAACAGAGAGCTGCAACAGCCTCTGTGCTACTCTCCTAACATGAACACAGATGGCAAAACAGCCTTTCAACTCCTTCCATCATGTTTGAAAAATCTCAGGTAGATATGAAGTTACAAAAAGCAAATATCTGAATCTTCATCTCAGGAATGGAAGAATGAATGTGGTGGAGCAGATGACTCCTGAGAGGGGTATCTGTCAGTTTGCACCTCTTTTTTGGTTAGCATTATGACACTGACAAAGTCAAGTGATTCAGATTCTTACTCTTCTGTTAAACTGTCAGATGTTGACACAGATGTGCGAATCTCCAACATATTTTTAAACACACTAGTGGTGTGCATACCCATTAGAAGGATCAACCAAGTCCTTAGGATGTTGTGGACCAGATTTTGGAACTAATTCTTGACAACTGTAACAGAGGAAATTAATGTTGACAAAGTTCTATGGTGGAAAGAGACTGTATATTTCACATGCGTGGTCATGTAGCATTCTTGTTATTTTCCCAGCTTTTTCAGAAATCTTAGAAAATCTAATTTTGGATTTATCCTTGAGCATGAAATTTGACCTCACTCAACTTGTGTATTCAGGAATAATTCTCTGTCTGCCTTGCAATTCAGTATCATTCAAGGTCTTTGATTCACATTCTTTTTACTTCCCTTAAGGTGTAAATAGTTTGCTGTAGGTGCTGAAGAGCTTCAGAAGACCAAACACTTGCAAAACCCTGACTGTAATGTAAAAATTCTTCCTAGTCTTGTAGTAAACTGTGCATAATACTTCAGCCCATCAGAGTCCAACATTCAACTCAAAATGTAAAATTACAATTTGGAAAAGTTTTCTTGCTCTTGTTGTCAGCCCTTAGCTTACATATGCTGTATTCCTCTGAATTCAGCGGGACATATGAGGAGACACTGAGATAAGTGAGTTTAGTCAGTCTTAGGAAGAATAAAGCACAGATCTTTTAGCTGTCTTCATTTACATGAATGGGAGGAGGAAATGTAGGGATGGGAGGGGAGAGCAGGGCAGGACAGGGAAGTCATTTCTCAGAGGTATGAGGTGACAGATGAAAGATGAGTTGGAACACTGAAAATTGTCATTAGGTATAGGGAGATGTTTTTTCCACCAAAAGAATGGTCAAACACTGGAATGGGTTGTGCAGAGAGTTTGTGAGATCTCAGTCCTTACTTATTCAAAATTCAGCTGAACATTTTCCAGAACATTCTTTTCTAAACTGGATCTGCTTTGACTGAAGATTTAGACCAGATGATCTTCAAGGATGACTTCCAACCTACATTGTTTTATGATTAAAGATGTATTACTGCACGCATAACAGCACACAAGTGTTTTTTCTTAAGATACATGCATTTTTTGATCTTTTAAATTAATAACTCATTTCAGGAACATATGGTGATAATACATTTTTTCAGCTTACCATTGGCATTGTGATCCCTCTTAAAGAATTCGGAAATAAAATCCCACCTTTTTATTTTTTTCATGGGGATATAGTATTGTCTGTGATGCCTCCAAGATTACAAGAATCATGTAGCAACTCTTAACATTTCTTAAGGCTTCAGTCTTGTCCACTTAATGTTCTTTAGTTTCATTTGCTTTCCCTTCAAGATATAAAATGAAAATACAGAACAAATATGGCAAAAGTTTCCACAGATTTTCACTCCTTCCAGAACAGGAAAAGAATATGTCTTAAATGTGACATATTAGAATTTCTTATATGTGACATTTCAGAAGGGATGGCATATTTTAAAATTTACTAATAATGACATACACAAGTTAGCTTTTCCAGTCATCAGGCACAAGAACAGAACCATGCATCACAATTAGGTATAGAACATTGTGAGTAAGCTCTTTTTTTGGCTGTGTTTCAAATTTTTCAAATTTTCGCTTAAAATCTGGAAATGTCATGCATTTGACTCACTCATCACGTAAGAGTGAGTTGTCATGAAGTTGAACTTAATGAACAAGAATACCACAGCTCATAGTCTGTTTCTACAAACCTTATAGAATTCACCTTGTTTCAGTTTCAGAATTCATGTACGAGCTCATATTGAGACAATGTAGTATTTTTATAATTTATATCAAAACTACTTCAAAGCTTTTTTTTATGCAATTAATCTTCTACATTAGCAAGCAGCCGTTCTACCACTCCGCCCCCCGCACACCCACACCGCCTCCTGGTGAGGAAGGGTCGGAGGAACAAACCAAGGAAAAGCCCGTAGGAGTTGAGATAAGAACTATTTAATTATATAAAGGAAACTTAGGGAGTTACTAACAATGCTAGTGCTAATGAGTAATTTAAGGAACGGAGGAAGAGGGTAGAACAAATGATACAGGATCCCACCCCAAGAAGGGAAAAAGGAAAGAAAACCCACCTGAAGGGAGCAAACCCCCCATGAAACCGCCCGGGGGGCAAGAGAGTAAGAGAGAGGGAAAAAAACTTTCAAACCCTGACTCCCAGACCGATCTGCCTGGCAAGACGCTGGCTCTGCCTGGAGCACCAACCACTTGCCACGAGGTCCCACAACAAACAAACCCCCAGCCCCCTTCAGCCGGAAGCCCCCACAGACCCTTCCCCTTCCCAAGGACCTGTCCAACCACAAGCCTTTCCACCCGTACCCCCACCCCCTCCCCGCCGTTCCTGCAGTGCTGTGGGCCCCGGGCTGGCATCACCTATGCAGCTTGATGTGCTATGGGGTGAAGCAAAACATAGACTAGCTGGTGCAAAGCTAAGACAATTAGGTTACATAAAGATGCACCCTTCCTGGAAAAGTCCAGATGAAAAGCCCCAATCCCATGGTTACCTCAGGTTTATGTTCCCATATCCTGCGGAGAAATTAACACAAAATTTATTAGTACACACAGTTTTAACAGAGAGGTTATTTAAGAAAAGAGAAAATGAATAAGGGAGTTTGAAAGGGCCAAAGAATGGGAGAAGATAAGGCTGGTGATGTAAAGATGAAGTTACATCAGTCCATCAAAACTGGATGAGTTAAAACTCACAGATAATCTGTGCAAGAAATTAAGAAGTTCAGTCAAAAAATAATAATAATAATAAACTCAGTTGTCCAGGGAAATCATTTTCTTGTCTGCTTTTTCCTGAAAGATAGAAATTCCGTCTGACTAGTCTTTGTATTCTTGCCCTAAATCCACACAGGAAAAGGTATTTTGATTTTGGTAATTCAGTATGTACAAGACTGGAGTGGTTTTTTCCCCCTTACTTTTAATGCAGACAGCTTGGAAAAATGCTAATACATTTTTTGGACATCTGTAATCTCTGCTTGGGTTGCCAGTGCTCCTAATGTCTGAGCTCTTCGGAGAACACCCCATTTATATTCATCTTTCCCAGAAATTAAGTCTAAGCAGATGTATGTATTGCTATTGCTGAAATATTAGATACAGACAGTTTAATGACCTAACGATCATGTGAAAAACTGGTTCATTCCTCATTTTTACCATGAATTTTCTTTATAAATATACCATTACATTTATTTGTGTATTCTGAAGTCAATGAATTTATCCAGTAGTTTATATTCTGTCTTTTATTATATTTCATTTTTATTTAAATTCTCATATGCATCTTTTGTCTCTCTGATATTAAACACACTCATAAAAGGAAAGAGAAGTTGTTGAAATTAATACTATTGTGATATCATTGATGCTAACCGCATAGAAGGAAGTATTTTGTGTCAAATAGTTGGTCCAGTTCAGAGTTTTACCCATTCTTCAGGAATCTTGACCTAACTGCATCCTGCTAACGTGTAAGAGTTCACTTTTCAGACGATACAGAGTTCTTTCTGAATTACACAGAAAATAACATGCAGGTACTATGTACATGACAATCCAGAAAAGCAGATTAAACATGTATTATTTTCATAGATGATATCTGTTCTGTGCACTCATTCTTAAAATCTGTAATGTAGTATACAGTCACCATCTATTATCAACTGAAAATATTTTTGTTTCTTAATCCCTCTGTATAATGAGCTATGAAAAATGATAGATGCTTTTAAACATAACGTAGCTATATCTATAACTTTTGAGGCTTGATTGTTTTTTGGTTGTTTTGGGGTTTTGTTTTCTTTCTTTCTTTCTTTCTTTTGAGTTCCAGATGCTCATTTTGGGGGAATACACATTCTAGCTCCTTGTCTGCATGTCACCAACACAATGACTATGGCTACTACATACATCTTTCTTGGTTTAAGCTATATAACACAGATATAACTAAAAGACTTGCTCATTCCCAAGTGCAAACACTGAGCTGCGAGCTCTGAGATGTTGTACAGTTCTAGAAAAGTCCTATACACTGGGACAGAGCTGTGATGAGGAATTATAGGAAGCTATGTAGACTTGTGAGCTTTTGCTTGGAGGCTCAGGATATAATTTAGCTCATGCAGAGACAAAGTCAAATTAATGATTTCTTGCCTGCAGTAGAGGCATCATCTTCTAAATGCTGAATGCCTTCTACTGACCAAAAGAAGTTGAAGGTTCTGTAAGTACTTCATTCCTTTGTGTGATATTAGCATACAGTGGACAGGCACAACTTTTTTTTCCAAAAGGCCATTTTAGTAATCTTTTTTTTAAGAACCTGCCTTATTCTTTGACAACACCAAATTCTATACAAAAAACCACATCTCAGATCTTTTTTAAAGCCGTTCACATACTCTCAATGAATGCACTTATAAATAACAGATCTTCTGTCAGTTAAATGATGAAAAAATTCCTAAATGCCATACACTGTAGTATCAAGTAATAATTGTCTGTTAAAGAAACAGGATTCTAAATTTTCCACATCATCCTGTATTTTTTAATATAATTTGTTTTCTCCCTTAAAAAATAACTTTAGTAAAAACAGAATAAAACCAAAGCTACATACAATTTAAGTATAATTTATTTAAAATTCACATTTTTATGAAAATTATTAAAACCACAGACCTTTTAATTTAAAAATCCTTAGCAATTTCACATTTTCTTTCCTTATAATGAAACCCCTACTTCCAGCTAGTGGAAGGTAAGGTAGCTAATAGAGTAAAACCACATCATTCGGGGACATGCAATCTAGTTCCTTTGGTTGGTGGGATGGATATAGCAGGTGTATACCAATCATTGTGTTTGTAGGACAGTGATTGCTATCTAACTCTTACACCCATCCTACAAATCACATCTCCAGTCCCATCTGTCCAGATGAAACCAGTTTAAAGTCTCTGACCTAGTGGAACAGGACATGCATTCCAACCTATCCATAGCCAAAGCTTAGCCTCTGTATAATAGATATGCCTCTTCTTGGATTTCAGCTTCTGCACTGAATACTGTGTATTGTGTCACCTTCTTCCCCATGGGGACAATTTTGTTAAATATTTATTGTTTTCTATCAGCATAAACCATTAATGGCTCTGCTATTCTCATAACCCTGGGCCCACCTCTTTGACTTTCTCCCTCCCAGTTACATCTCCAATTTCTGTCACTCTCTAGGTTGCTGCCCAAGTATGTTAAAAAAAATGTTGGATTTGTTATCCAGGTCATACTGAGTCAGCCTAGTCAGTTCAATCAAGGCAGATGTAGTCAGATCTCCTTTATCTGGGTAGTATAGCTGGGTGGGCTACATTCTGTTACAACAGCTGACATATTGAAAGAGAGTAATACAAATTTTCCAATAAATGTTTAAAAAGTTCAGAATTATATATGGCAATTACAGAAAACATTTAGCACTTGATAGGCTTTTTAATAACCACACAACAAAAATCTTAGGAAAAATCCTGTGTTTGGTGACATGAGAGAAAAATTTTCTATTGATCTGGAAAAGTCTAGAATTTCATCTTAGTGATTTGCACTGAACATCTACATTATGCTTATGATTTTAGTATTTCATCATTCCCTTTTGACTTTTTTCTTGTGTTTGTACACAGAACAATTTATCCATGATATTCAGATCTTGATTCACAAGAGATTTTGACTTTGCTAGTTTCTGACTGTGTAGACAGCAACAGAATAAGAAAGTACATGTTTCAATACACAAGTGATGAACCTGAGTTTTCTCCATTGTTTTATAAGTAAGTGGATAACAAGTTATGAAATATAAATTAACAAATTCAGATCATCACAGTCAAACAACTCTCTGCCTCTGAGGTTCATTGCATACAAGTTACTCATGCAAACAAATTCTCACTTTGTGAAGAAAGCAAGTTTTGTAAGTTACTTACTGTCAAGATAGGTCAATCAAGCCACAATTAGCTCTAATTAGCAATCCCACAGGCCATTAAAATTGTTTACCTTCTGTTGAGATATGCATAAAAAGGCGCATATTTTTTTCCCACTTGTGAAAACATCAAAGAAACGTATTTTCTATCTGAACCCTAAAACCAATTATAAATGAGGACAAGCACAGCAGTGATATCAACAGAATTTAGGAAACCATTTGTATTGCTAATTACAGCATTATAGCTAGCTGAGGGAGTATATAATATTATTCTGGTTAGACTCTAAATAAAGGGTCTCAAATAAATGTGGGATTGTAATATAAATGTTCATAACAACAGAGAAATGGACTACCAGATCTCTGCAGCTCGTACTAGTTCTATATCTGTATCAATTCTCATCTTGATATCTGAGTAAAGAGGTAGAATGGCAATAAGTTTTTGTTCTTATTTAAGTACATAAATCACTGGTCTTGTTTTCAAAAGGAAAAGGGTCTAGCATAGATCAAACACTTGTTCATATTTTTAAAAAAAGCTTACATATAATTGAAAACTGAAATAAGAAATGAAGGGTCTAGGGAAATCCATAGTTTTCTCATCCCAGTTTTTGAAATTGCTTATAATTGTATTGTCTATACAGGGGAAAGCAAGATGTACAGACAGCAATGAGCAGGGTTTTACAACTTACAGGCATACAAGCCACATTGCATCAGAAGTGGATTTTTAAATAGTTTAAAAAGAGCATTAAATTCTTCACTGGATCAGGAAGAAATTATTACACTAACACTTGTTTTAAGTGAACATAATTTTTTTTTTGTGATTGAACCTATCTAAGTAAGAACAAAAAGGATACAAGGATGTCGTCCAGAGCAAGGGTTTTGCCCTTAAATGCGGCAACATGCCACAAAGTTTTATTTTATCTGACATGCTAAATGTGCTTAGATGCTAGGGGCAAGAAAAAAGCTTTTAAGTAATAATTTTAAACATATCCATCAAAGCACCTAAAAATTACTCCTCTGGATGCACTTAAGGTACTTGAATAAGTCAAAAGGTGGGCAACAAAGCTGGTGAAACAGCTGGAACCAATATCCTGTGAGGACCACCTCAGGACATGAGTTTGTCTAGCTTGAAGGAAAGGAGGCTCAGGGGTGACCTCATTGCTCTCCATAACTTCCTGAGAAGGGGAAGTGGAGAGGGAGGTGATTTCTTCTCCCTGGTATCCAGTGACAGAATGCATGGGAATGGTTCAAAGCTGTGTCAGAGGAGATTCAGACTTGATAATAGGAACCATTTCTTTACTGAGATGGTGGTCAATTACTGGAACAGGCTTCCTAGAGAGGTGGTCAAAGTCCCAAGACTTTCAACGTTTAAGAGGCATTTGTACAATGCCCTTAATAACATGCTTTCTCTCTTGGTCAGCCCTGAAGTGGTCAGGCAGTTGGACTAGATGGTCATTGCAGGTCCCTTCCTCCTGAAATTATTCTATTCTATTCTATTCTATTCTATTCTATTCTATTCTATTCTATTCTATTCTATTCTATTCTATTCTATTCTATTAATTTTTTTTTCAGATAAATTTAGTCACCCATTCCATATTCATGAAAAATTATTAGATTCACCAGAAACTCTATTATTTTTTACAACTATTTAAATCTAAATAATTGTAATGAAAACTGATAGAAAATCATTATAGCTGAAATAGGAAACTGTAATTTTAATGAAGCTTATTATTTTTCTTTCAGTATTCAAATAATTTTAAAGGCAAATTGTTGGGTTTTCATTACATATTGCTTTTGAAGAATGAAAAATATTAACTGCACCTCTAGTTACAATACAGAACTTATTAAATGGCTTTTTATTATTATTAGAGAAATAAATATGTATAAACAAATTCCCCAATATTTAGATCATCCTCATATGCACATAGAATACAATATTGAAGTCGCTAAATTGCTTTTCATCCTTCCATAACAATACATTGGCTGGTTTGTTAGAGTTCATCGAACATGACGTATGACTGATTATTCCTTTTTGATTAAAATATTATAATGCAAAGTATTCTAACCCCTTATACCCCTAACATAAATGAGATTACCTATAATTATTTCCCACACAGTGGATTAACCCACCTCTCTAAATGTACACTCACCAGAAAACAGCAGTCACATTAATTCATTTCATCCAGCCTTGCTAAAGCTACATAGGAAAAAAGATGGGTTTTATAATGAGACCATGAGATTATCAGATATGAGCTGTAGCAGAACAAGAAAGGGAAAACAAATCCTAAATCAAGTAGTCTGAAATCAAAGAGCCTGACAGCTGACTACATAGAGGAAGCTCTAGGTCAGGAATTTCTGGTTATCACAGCTCAGGCAATATGGTACAAGAAAAGAAACAGCCTAGCCAGAACAGTTTTTGAAGGTGAATCCTTAATGCATTAATTCTACACAGAAGCTCATAGGAAGTTAATGAAACTCAAAGGTATCCACTGCTGGCATAAAAGTGCGAATCCCACTGTTCAGACTGCTGACTGAAGCAGAATGCAATGTTATTATTTTGGTCTATATGTATTTCACTGATTTTGTGTTGGTGAAAACTAGAGTGCAGAGTAAATCTGACCTGAAAGGATTATATTTTCCAAGTTACTATCAAAATCACTATTTTGCTCACTGTTGTCTCAAAACAGATTTTTGGGGTATGGACAGTAAGAACATTAAAGAAATTTCTCCTTTTCTCAAGACAAAATAGGTCTGGAAAGTCTTTGCATTGTGTTTATTTAATAAATGCTATAGAATTGTTTGTGTTTAATGTTGTGTGTTTCAAGAAACTAAATTGAATTACACAGAAACTCTTCTTCCCTCTTATCAAAGCACTATTTTTAAAGACACTGAGGGCTGGTAGGTGGAAAAGATAATTTCTGGTGCAATTACAAGATTTCCATTCAAAATTCAGTCTTGAGGATAAATAGCAGGAAGGTGTTATGGGATGCATTAAAAAATGAAAACCAAACACTATCTTAGACGTAATATTAATTTTGTTACATTGGTCTAGAATTTTTTTATTATTATTATTGCTTAAAAAATATAAGCATTAACTTTTTCACTAAATGGAACACAGTTAAATAGATTTGAATACCAGCTTAAGATACAATTATACATATCTCCTATACATCACATTTCAGACCTGTGTGGTGGCTGAGTTGCCAAATCCTGAAACGGGCTTAACAATAAAACAGTAAAGGACTGGTAACTCTGTCAGTGCTACTGAGAAAAGGTACTGCAAAATAATTTCCTAATGAGATACTGCAGCTAACATCACTATGTTTCTTTTTACTGTCAGTTTAGCATGAAGTATCTCAGACGGTAATTGCATGTATCATAATTCCACTACAGAGTTTAGATGGTACCATTGCAATTTGAGTATACAAAAATATCCATTAACATTCATTAATGTTATATTTACAGTGAATAAATGATTACTGCTTAAAAATTCCAGTTATTTAAGACACTTTATGAAAATCTGTTGGGGTTTTTGTGTGTGTGTGTGTGTGTGTTTTTGTTTTTAATTTGTTACCATGATATAGCGTTTTTTTTCCCTTACGATGAAAAAGAGTATTCATTAATTCTTCTAGCAAATATATTGCTTTTGTGGACTACTATAACAACTTACTTGCCCTGAATAAAAAAAAAAGTAGGCTTCTTTCCATCTGTTCAATTCCTTCATTCTTCAGCTGAAGAATGCTGATGCATGTGTAATTCTTTATTGCAGTGTTATGATAGGTAAATCCATGGATTGTAGCCACAGATAAGAAAACACATTTCCTCTGGTAAAACAGATTCATCTGGACACTTAATATAATGGAGTTTTGAATCCCTAGAGCAGAAAAATTCTGTTGGTGCTACAAAGAAAAAGTAAAAATGATGAATTTGTTTAAACAAATCACTTGAATCAGCTAATGTTACTGCAAGGAGAAAGCAAGTCAAAGAATGCCATATTTGCTCTTGATACAAAATTTGTGACTTTTGTTGTTTGGTCAGAGTTAACAAAATGTTGTGAAGGAAATTAGGAAGAAGAGGATTATATTCAAAGAGCAGTTACTCAGCGTCTGCTCTAATCAACTAAAATTAGTCTGTAGCCAGGGAATGTATGTCATAGATTTGTATTGTTGTCTATATTCTATTGAGGAAGAATTCACTACCTGTGTTGTAGAAGGAAACAAGAAGATCATCACTTCAACATGTTGCTATGTGCTGCTGAACATCTGGATTTTTTTCAATATTAAGTGATTTATCACCCTTGGTGTAAAAACTGAACAGATCCAAAGCTTGCAATACAAAGATACCATACCTGTACACTGCTGGGGTGGGCATTGTTCAAGATTTTAATATTACTATTCTTTCTAGTTTTGTTGTCACAAGGAATATTTAAATCTTTCTGCTTCTAAAAATTTGTCTTCAAAATATTTTCCATTATATTGAATCAGGAAAGGTAAGAACTCTTTAGACAGGACATTCTTTTATATTATCCTCTATAGAGATGCAAAAGATTCCATCAGGGTTTTTTTCACTTTTTATTGCTTCACCAATTAATAAAATTTCTTCAGCTAAATTCTGGATGCTATGCATAATAAATATTATTACAACGTCTTGAATGTTTGAGAAAATAAATAATTTATTTGAACATCCCCTATGTACTTAAAAGTAGTTTCAGTTCCCAGTTCTCGCTGTCTCGCTACAAGCAGTGTAGGGGACACACAGTTCCGACATCTGACCCAAACTGACCAAGGAAGTATTTCATGCCATAGTGCATCATTCTTTGGGCATAGGCGATGAGGGGATCCGGGAGCCATTACTCTCTCTCTCTCTTGCTCTCTTGCTCATTTATTCCCGTACACTTGCTAACATTCTCCCTGACTCTTGCGTTAGCTGCTTTGCTAACTCCTGTGCTGGCTTTTTTGTAGAGGAAGTTGGTGGGTTTGTTTAGTTTTACCAGTCATGCTATCACTGATAGGGTTTGCGTAGAATCTGCAGCAATAGCTCTCGGGCTCCAACCCTTGGGCTACAGCTCTGGGGCTGCAACTCTCAGGCTCCCTGGCTCTGACTCTCACTTCTCAGCACTTCCTTGTGCATTGGTCAGTGGGTGGTGAGCAACTGTATCATAATTATATCATATTGTATCATGTTTTATTTTCTATTATTTTAATTACTTATTATTAGTAGTATTTGTATATATTAATCTAGATTTAATTAGTAAATAGTTCTTATGTCAATTTTACAAGTTTCCTTATTTCTTTTTCCTCCAATTCTTTCCCTCCACTGGAGGAGGGGATTTGTGAGAGTGGCTTTGTGGTATTTTGCTAGCCGGAGTTAAACCATGGCATCATTTAAATGGCAATTATATAAAAAAGAATTTTCAAAGTAATATTTTTAGGAGCTCTATTTAAATCTGAATAATCTTGCCTTAAGAAGATGTTCAGCTCAAAAATGCATAGGTTATACTGTCACTGCATGCAGCATGCAGTTAAAAGAAGTTAGCTTTAAAACATATACTTCCAGTGATACACAGATATTCAATATATGTTGAAACACACCTTAGTTAGCTTTTAAACATCTTTGCAGTTCTCACACCCCAAGACTTGTGGTTCATATTAACAATTCCTCCGTTACTACCATCGAGCTTTTCTTTTTCCCTACGAGAGGAGATATTCTTAAGCATCAGTTCCTTTATGAACGATTTTTTAGGTTGTTTCTCCCATTCCCCATAATGTCGGGTTTTGCAAGCAGATTAACTTCTGAGTTTCGACTTTTGCACAGAATGAGAGATCTTCAGTGCCCTTTGAATGTAATTACTGGATGGGTTGGTAGCATAAGATAATACTTCCTTTTTACTAAGATGAATTTTAGATGATAAAAAAAAATTAATCCTTGGAGAATTTTTTTCCAAATTACTTTCAGTTCATGCATTACACAGGAACTTTCTTCAGGAGATGCGCATGACAGCTGATCTACAAAATCTCCCAATTCCTTCATATTTTATCTCAATAATATTAGATTCAGAAAGGAGTAATAACTATTTCAGCTGACTCTGATTAGATTTCAAATATTAATTATAGCCTGTTGTACACATCACTGTCTCTCAGACAAACAAAGCATCTGTATTCTGCTGTTTTGAAAACCCATCACCAATCTATTTTTTCCTATTTACTGATATAATAGTTACTGTGACCACCTTTCTGATTTTTAAGTTATAATTTATCTGGTGTTTATAATGTAAAGCATGCATGCCATCTGGATGTTTTCATGTCATCCTTGAAGCTGAATCAATGTCATTTGCTCAGAACAGTTGCCTCAGCATACTGACAATACTTCACAGATCACTTGAAATGTGAATGGTAGAAGTGTAGGAAATGACAGCTTTGCATCATGTTGCTCAGCTGCTCTAGACTTTTGAGTACATCCTGTTTGATTTGTGCTTCAATATTTTTTTAAGTAGAAATAAAATGTTTTTCTAAATTTAATGGGATTAGTTGTTGCACAAGGACTCTTTGGAAAGAAACAAGAAATAAGGTCACATGCTATTACAAACTCTTGTTGATTGTAATGAAAGTTTGCCTGAGAACTTCTGAATCTAGCTTTAATAGTTTACTTGTTTCCCTATTACAGTCCTTTGTGAAAGACTAAACATTGAGCATAACATATAAAAATATATATTAGAAATTAATAGCTGTCACTTATCAAAATATCTTTAGCAGTACTCACGACAGTGAAAATATATTGATACTAAAAACCAATTTTTCATTAATATTTACGTATGTGTAATGACAATGTTTTACAGGAGAAAAGAAAGAAAGAGAAGAAATAATTTATATATTTTTCTCTCTTTCCTCTTGGATTCTTAGAATCCACAAATCATCAGTGCAGTATTCAATAAATCAAGGTATTTTACTAGGCTTACTACTTAGTACCATGTGCAATAATTTGAAAGTAATCATTTAATCTCACCTCTAATTAATAGGGCAATAAGCAAATCAGCTGGTCTGCATCTGTGAATGTCATGTTACTGGTTTGCCTTTGTGAAGGGTAGAGGGTATTTGAAAAATTAATCATCTGGAGTACTGGATTTGTCCATTAATGACAGTATCACATTTTGATGAGGTTACAGAATTTCTTGCACTAACTGAAATTGCTGATAAGTGAGACCGTTCAAAAGAGATAATTCATCAGTTTCATCTAGGGAAGTGGCACTCAACCTTTAAGAGCTGAGGAGCATGAAACTGCTTAGGTAGGTTTCTCTGTGGATTTTTTCACACTTTTAGGTTCCTATGCCCAGCCTATTCCTTTTTGCTTTTCTTTCCTCTCCACCAACTGATAATATTTTTTTCTCAGCAAATAACACTCTTTCAGATGTTTAACACCAGAGACGCAGCACTTACTGCAAGGGATTTTTCCAGATGTCTTATAGGCCACTAGCAGAGCTGTACCAATACAAGTCTTCTTTTAATTTTCCCTTTTTTTCTTTGTTGACCCTTATCCATCCCCTAAAACTCAGTCATAAACATAAAACTATTTCCTGAGTGAAGTTACCATGAGTTCACTAAGTAGCTACCTATTGGTGAGGCCACACCTGGAATACTGTGTCCAGGTTTGTGTTCCACAGTGCAACAGAGACATGGACATATTGGAGAGAGTCTAGCAAAGAGCCACAAAGACAATTAAGGGGCTACATAATTTCTCCTATGAGGGAAGACTGAGAGATCTGTGACTATTCAGCTTACAGAACAGAAAGCTCAAGTGGATGTCATCAATGGATATAAATACCTGAAGGGAAGGTGCAAAGATGGAGCCAGTGTCCTTCATTTGGTGTCCAGTGTCAGGATGAGAGGCAATGGACACAAACTGAAACCCAGGAGGGTCCCTCTGCAACTAGCTGTAGATGGTCTTTCTTGGGGGGTTGGACCACAGTTCCCTTCCATCCTTAACTGTTTTGTGATTCTGTGATTCACGATAGTCCACTCTTCCGTCTGAATTGCTGTTTGCAATAGTTGTTCATGTATACATGCCTACTAGCCTCTGGTCATTTCTCAAATTCTTATGCCCATTTTCAAACCCGGCAGAAGTTCACTCTTCCAACATAATTATCTGTCACAACTATAGTTGTCCTCAGATCATCAGAGCACAAGTTCTGCCTTTAGGTAATGCCCAACTTCAGTCTGTTCTAAGGGTTTCTGCAATTCTTCCATTTCCTACTTCTTTAACAAGGAAAAGGAGTGGTATTATATCACATCTGAACTCGTTCTCAAATTCTCCTAAAGGAAAATGTTGTAATCTAGGTATCTTCCCCATACAGACCTCACAAAAAACTGCACAACAATGGGATATGTTACATCAAAAGCCTTCTCAACAGAAGGCAGAATCTTTCTGGGCAAGCAAGCCTGTTCTGCAAGTACACACAAATCCAGTTATATAGGATGAAGTGGATTTGGGGTAATGGTCTAGCGAGGTGTTTTTGCGTGACAGCTGGATCACAACACTTCACATAGGAAGGCTGATCAAGTAGAATAATTTAAATAAGGTCTTGGTATATCTATTCTTTTACCAAATTTCTTCCATTCCTTTCCACGGGCAGTCAGCTGCTTAGGAGATCCTACAGAAACTGATGTATGACTCTGACACATAAATTCCCATCCAAAGCAAGCATTTAAACACACTCTGTTTAAAGAAGTTTCTAACAAGTCCTCTGCGTAGTTTCAAGAGTTGCTAGAGCTGGCATAGAGAAATGACTTTGCTTCCAGAATGGGTCCACTTTTTTTTATTTTCATTTCCTGTTACACTACAGGAATAAGCAGGATATCAAGAAGATGGTTGCAGCCAGAACGAACTCTAGCGATTAGCAGTCTCCTGTTTCTGGAAATTGCAAGATAATGTAATTGTAACGTACTGTCAGAGATATTCCCAGTCCTGTTTTTAAGTGTGAATGTGAGGATTTGGGAGGGAACTACTGTCAAATATGCTAAAGTTTCTACTCCACTGTTGCTAGTTATATTCTGTATATCTAGAAAGAGTGTGTGTAAACAGTGTCCACACAAACACACTATACTATACAAATATACTACATATGTTTACCTATTATCTACAAAGGGAGTAAAAACAGCTTGTAGACTTTGTTTAAGCTTAAAATAAGTTTAAATGGTGTGCAGGTTGAAAGGGGAAGGTGCCTGTATCTCTAACACTTTGGAATCCAGTGACTTCTACTCTAATCTTTTCTTTATTACTTTATTAAATTTTTAAGAGAAGATTTTGAAACAATGATGTATTCTGTTCTCCTTTCTTCTTTATTATCCAGAAAATCACTAAAGTTATTTGAGACAAGACCAAATAAACTGTCAGCTGTTTCCCAGTTTCATCACTTGACAGAAAGTGTAGAAATTTGGAAAAAAATATTTTAATTAGATTTTGAACAACAGTCAAGAAAATTTCTTGGTTCTGAATCTCCTCTGGAGCCCTTCTGGTGACTCTCAGACCTCAAATATAATTACTTCTTTCTCTCTCTCTTTTTATGTGGTTCAAAGTGCCTGAAATAGCATACAGTGGTGTAACAGCTCAGCAGAATGATTCTTAGAGGACAGCAGTATTTATGTTGTATGCCCTGAGATGTAACATCAGAACATGTGGGAATGTTTAAGGATGCAAAGCCAACCGGAAGAGTGGAGAGAACTGAAGAGGATAGACAAAACTAACGTTGAGGTAACTACCATCTTGGTGTATCCCTTGAACCAAACTCTGTCTGTAACCATTTGTCATGGTTTAACCCTGTCTAGCAAAATACCATGAAGCTGCTCTCACAGATTCCCTCTCCCCTCCTCCGGCACAGGGGAAGGATCGGAAGAAAAAAAACCCCAAAAGCTCGTAAAATTGAGATAAGAAATATTTACTAATTGAATATAAAAGAATAATATATATGTGTGAATATATACAAATACTACTAATTATATGTAGCCCTTAGCCCTATCCAATATATTCATCAATAACCAGGACAAAGGGATAGAATGCACTCTCAGCAAGTTTGCTGACAACACCAAACTGAAAGGAGTGGCTGCCATGCCAGAAGGCTGTGCTGCCATCCAGCGCGACCTGGACAGACTGGAGAGCTGGGCAGGGAGAAGTCTAATGCAATTCAATAAGGGCAAGTGTGAAGTACTGCATTTGGGGAAGAACAACCCCATGTTCCAGTACAGCTTGGGGGCTCTTCTGTTGGAGGGCAGCTCTGGGGTAAAGGGCCTTGGATGACCCTGAGCCAAGAGTGTGCCCTCACGGCCAAGAAGGACAATGGCATCCTGGGATGCATTAAGAAGAGCATGGCCAGCAGGTCGAGGGAAGTTATCCTCCCCCTCTACTCTGTGCTGGTGAGGCCTCACCTGGAGTACTGTGTCCAGTTCTGGGCTCCTCAGTTCCAGAAGGACAAGGAACTACTGGAGAGGGTCCAGCACAGGGCCACTAAGATGGTGAAGGGCCTGGAGGACCTTCCATATGAGGAAAGGCTGAGAGAGCTGGGTCTGTTTAGCTTGGAGAAGAGGAGGTTGAGGGGGGATTTCATCAATGCTTATAAATATCTGCAGGGTGGGTGTCAGGAGGATGGGGCCAGGCTCTTCTCAGTGGTGTCCAGTGACAGGACTAGGGGCAATGGCCATAAACTGGAAAACAGAAGGTTCAACCTGAACATGAGGAAATGCTTCTTCCCTGTGAGAGTGACAGAGCACTGGAACAGGCTGCCCAGAGAGGTGGTGGAGTTTCCTTCCCTGTAGACTTTCAAAAGCTGCCTGGACTTGTTCCTGTGTGATCTGCTCTAGGTGATCCTTCTCTGGCAGGCAGTTTGAACTAGATTATCTCTAGATGTCCCTAACCCAACCCCTTCCACTCTCTGAATCTGTGAATAATTAATTAAAATAGTAGAAAAAACCCATGATATAATATGATATTATTGCTCACCACCCATTGCCCAATGCACAGCAGGTCCCAAGAAGTGAAAGTCAGAGACAGAGAGCCTGAGAGACGATAGCCCGAGAGCTATTGCAGCAGAGTCTGAGCAATCCCTATCAACGATAGCATGATCAGGAAAACCAAACAAACCCACCAACTCCCTTACAGACTAGCCAAAGGAGTTAGCAAAGCAGGTAATGCAGGAGTCAGGGAGAGTGTTAGCAAGTGTACAGAAGTAAGAAAATGAAAGTGAAAGAGTAGTGGCCTCCGGATCCACTCCCCACCTATGTACTGAGCAAGATGTACCATGAAATGAAATACTTCCTTGGTCAGTTTGGGTCAGCTGTCTGAACTGTGTTTCCCCCACACTGCCTGTAGCGAGAAAGTTGGTAACACAGTTGCAGTATGAAAGGCTGAGAAAGACCTTGAATTTGGTGCATTTGGTGCATTCCCAGTACCAGCTAAAAAGACACCTTATCAGTACTTTTCTCGGCGTAAATCCAGGAACACAACCTCATACCAGCCACTGTAAAGAGAGTTAACTCTTTCCTGACTAAACCAGCACACCATTTTAAAACAATCTTGGACATTCAAAGAGATGCTTGGAAAAGTCTTAAACAGAGGCAGGGAGTGAGAAAAGAAACATTACAGATGAGTAAGGGTCTTACATTTAAGATTTTTTTTTTTTTTACTCTGAAAGATAGTAGTGTAAATATGCTACAAATGCTTTTCTTTATATATATATTTTTTAAGTTTTTAAGATTAAAAAATCAGTGAGTTTTTTTTTCATTTGAAAATGAAATGTTATTCCAGACAGAATAACCAGAGATGGTGGATTCACTTACTTATAATTTAATTCTTCTACTTTCTGAAAATACAGCAGCCACACATATGTTTCCTTTATAATCAGTGGAAGGGAAAATTCCTGCCACTTCCTGCATAGTATTAGAAACCTCTCAGTGGAAAAGTGTATCTTTTTCCAGAGTAAAAATGAAGCATAGACTTCTAAATTCTTTCTAAAACCCAAAGTAACATGTAAACAGTCTCATTCTTGAAGGATAGTATGACTGACAAAGAATGTAGAATACCTTAGTGTCTTCACAGTAGTAAAGGCATACCTATCTGATTTCCCAGTAGGTGCTTTATGTAGGTAGGTGTCAGCCATAACAGCCACCTCCTTTATTTAAAGCTGTTACTGCCATGACAGGTATTAATTGATGTCAAATGAGTTCAAGAAATTCAGATAACATAACACAGAAGTTTCTGACTGTCAATGCACTTGTGGATAAGATTCCCCTAATAAAGAAAAACCTTAAAAAGAAAATTATGCATATTCTTTCCAAAATATGATGCTATTCAATTCATATTACAAGATTCATCATAAAGAAGACTTGATTATAAAGCTTAATTAAACTCTCATTAGATAAATGGAGAGTTATCTTTTACATTCTCTTTTTCAAAACTACACAATATATTGTACCAATTTCTTATATGGCTGTCTAGTGTAATTGAAGCATCATGTATAATTAGTGCCATATCTTGCATGGCTTTAAGATTTAAATGTCCTCACACAGTATTTTTAAATGTTGTATTTTGAAAAAAAAAAGAAAAAAAGAAAATATCTAACAATTCAATAATCAAATTACTGCAAAACTCAGTTATTTTACCTTTCTAAAATAATTATTAGAACATTTGGGCTGCCTCAGAATTTTTTTTAGGGTTTTAATGTGTATAAATAAACGGGGAAACAAATTTGATAAGGCAAAACTCAGTATTTCTCACAATTAAACACCTTATTGGAGTTCAAGTCTACGCTCATTGTCAGAGGTAACATTCCCACATAATTGTGTATTATGCACACTTTTATAAATAAATGCATGGAATAGAGGAGGTATTTAAAAAATAAAATCTCGCAGTGACATTAGGAGAGAATAGGTTAGACAGTTACCTTTAAAAATCTGTTTTGTAGCTCTTTGCATTCAGGTTGCCTTTTGTAAACATCAGACTTTGTTAAAAGGTATGTGTCTAAGCTTTTTTAAACTGGCACTAGAAATTTCAACTTATGATGACTTTAAGCTAGAAAAAGCATAGCTGGCAAACAGCTTACTATTAAGATATTAATAAATCTCCACTAAAATTTAGTGTATAGACAGTGTCTACAGCAATTCATGCAGATGCTAAGTGGAGGTATGCCAATTTAGGCCTGTTAAAACGTTGGCTCATGATGCCATCTGTACCTCTGTGGCTCCCCTGTTTGAAAAAATTATGATGGGCACTCACTGCTTTTTTTTTAGCAGTGAGCTATGGTGTGTTGAACAATTTTGAGAGACTTCCATTTCAAGACATAGCATTACCTTAAACTCACATTACTGAAGGATTACCTGTTATGAAAGTGTGAATCATAAATTGTGTCTATTCAAGCTGTTGTTTCCTACCCAGCATGGATTTCAATAAAATGTAGTGCATGGTCTTAAGCACTCTACAACCCTGAGGAATCAGTAACATTTGTACAGGCACAGGAGTCTTGCACAGACACTATAAATACCATCCAATAGCGAAGGTGAGTTTGACGGGACTTTGTAAATTAAATATTATTTCCTTTGTTAACTTCAATAGGTGAAGGGAAGAAAGAAAAATAATATTGTTATTTAATTTTACCTACCCTGTCCCTTGTACAGGGTAATTGCACTGAATTAATCTTTCTTAAAGGAAGCCTGATGATACAAGATTATATCATGTTTAGGAAACAACATGAATACCTTTCAAACTTTATATCTTTGCTCTTCCTTAGAATACTTCTCTTTGTTTGTTTGTTTATTTGCATTGCTCAGAACATCATCTTAAATCCTATTTTTCCTTATAACTTTGCTAAGTTTTCATATGACTGAGTATTTTGTGGATCTGGATTGTATTGTAAGTAATAGAAAAAAACCACTATGAGAGAAGTATTTGAAACAGAACAGTAAATTCATACATAGCTGTTTTAAAATGCACTCTTTTTTGGGGGTGGGGGTGGGGAGAGGGGAGGGCGGGTAACTTCTGAAGATCAAAGAAGTCCAACAGATGTGCTGTTTACCACTCTAAATTTTTATATTTTTACAGCTGAACTTTTGAGATCCATTATCAATAGCAGGTGCTTCTTTCCTGTTTCTTTTAATTCCTGATATTATAATCCAGTATCATTGCATATTTTATGCTGGATAAATTACTAAATATATTTAAATTACTGAATTATATTTACAATAAGCTAAATCATATTACAAATTTATATTTACAATCATGAAATTATGTTTACAAACTCAGACACAAAATTATAATTACAGTATGTACCAAAACAAATATCCATAGCCAGATTTATACATAGATAATATTATTCCGAGATATGTACTAATATTCTCTTCATCTCTTTCTTTTATTCTTTTGTTCTAACAATTTCCTGAGGCAGAAGCTTCATATATTTTAGATTGTGTATCAAGCTATGATATTTAGCAATGTAAACCCTATAGTATATCTACTGATTTGTTCCCTATGCTACAATCTGTTCTGTTTTTTCTTGGGCTGAAGTCTTTCTGCTACTTATTACACCATTATCTATGGTCGATATAACATTTAATTAGGATATTTTTATAGACTGGCTCCATTGGAATTCTGCTAAAAGTATAATATAAAATTCTTTGGTACGGTCTGGTTAGGCAGCTGCTGATAGCACAGCTGCAACATAGGCAAATGACTGAGAAAAAGTATTCAAAGCCAACTTGCTTTGAATAATGTAAGTCTTCACGCAGATTAATTTCTGTAAAAATCCTCTGAGATTTGCATAATGGAAGAGAACCTTTGAGCTCTTCCATGAGGACAGCCCAATAGCCAGGATAACGAGGGATTTATAAAGGGCTCTTATGGGGAATTTTTCTTTTCTCAAGCCACTATCAAGACTTTCTTCAGTGGGAAGGAGAGGTAGAAGGTATAGATCAATGAGCAATGTCTTGCTGCTCTGATACATGCTCTCATGACATAATGCTGCAAATGTAATTTTACATCAGTAATTCCACCAAAACTGCAAAAAGTTTTCATGGTGACAGAACCATGTTCAGGCAGTTTCAGTAGCTGTTAGAACAAAACACACCAGAAATTTGTTTGGAGACATATATTTCATTCTTTGTTTCATTACTAAAACAAGGTTGTTTATACTTCAACTAACAAGTCAAGAAAAATGCGTCTCTACTGTGAATAGGGAGTGGGAGGACAGCTGAGATTCCTTTGCTTCATGTCACATCACCTACCAGGCTGCCTCACATTTCTGTGAAAACAGAAATGTCAGCAGGCCAACAATCCAGGAATTTTTTTACTACAGAAAATGTTCCCTCCATTTATTTCTTGTCCACAGCTTTCAGGCACATGAAGCATCTGTCACATGAACTGTGTTTCATTTGTCTTACAACAGGCATCTGTGCTCTCAAGCACAGATAGTCCTTCCTATCCCAAAAGGAAAGGTCTCCTACACATCAGGTGTCATATGTGCAGGTCCATGTAGTTGTCTCAGATACCCTAGGACCTTTCAAATATTCAAGTAATTGAGCTGCACCCATAAAAGCAAGGCATGAGTTAGCAGCTGGGCTGCTGCTCTGAGAGACTGATTAGCATCAGTGCTGCAGCAGGAAAGCTGGATGTGCGGATTGATGTGAAGTCTAAATTTTCTTCCTTCTCCCCTTCTCCACCATCAATTTCACACACAGTTCTTCATTCTAGAATTTCTAAAAATATGCAATGTTAATAACAGATATACCCATGTTAAACATGTCAAAATACCACAAAACACTACAAAAACAGTAAGCCAAAAGATGTCGATGTGTCTTGGTTTCACAGATGGCATTGAAATATGGATGCTTGTCTAAAATCTGAGAGGAAGTAGAAAGTAGATTATGGTGACTATGAAGCAATCAATGATGTTTGGCATGTACTAATTGTGAAAAGAGAGCATAAAGAGCTCAGGTTGGGCACTAGGCCAAAATGTAGGATGCAATTAAAAAATAGAGAAATTAGCTGGCATCCTATCTGACACATGAAAATGTTTGATAGGCTCCATTAAAACAAAACAAATTGTAAGAATGCTTATTTATAATTAAACTAAAATTATATTTTATTTCAGAGGAGGCCTATTGTGTTGCCTAAAGACAACTGAATGGTTTCATATTCATTATATGAGACCATATAAAATAAAATACATCTAGTAAGTACAACTGCAATCAGAACTGGTGAAATTGTGCATTTACAAAATAAATTAATTCTAACCATATTTGCAACATTTTTGTTTCACTTGCTTTGAATATTCCAGCAAAGGAACTTCACTAGCAATACAGCCCACAAAAATGGACTGTAAATGTTGATCTTGGGTGAATAAAGATTGACTGGAGAGTTTGTAGAACTGCATACAAAGCCAGCTAATAGGAAAACAGTTCAGCTGTTGCTGTTTGGTTAGCTGAGTTAGGAAATCAGGGAACATAGGCTACACTACCCAGTTTATGCAAGATGTTTCAAATTTTAATAATCCTCAATTAATTGTTCAGGAGTAATTTCAGGCTATTGTGTTAATTTAATCTGTTTCTTCAGATTAAATGTGTACATGTTAAGCTCTTTAACTTTCATGAAAAAGTTGATTAACAAATTATTAAGAATTATTCTCCTAGGTCAGATTTCTATGTCCTTTGGTGTACCTTTTCTAGATTATATAACTGCTGACGGTACTGATCAACTGCATATTAACTCTGACTTTAATTCTTTACATAATATAAAGCTTATTTAAAATTAAAGTGAGAGATGAATTGTCACATCTAGGAGGTGTTCTAGTCTTTTGCTGCATCATTTCAATGATTTCTTTCACTAGGACCTATAAGTCTTGTGGGTTACTTTCTTAAACTGGGGGGAGGGGAGAAGGAATAATCACAAGTTCCTGTGATAAATAATAAATTATTTTATCCTACACCTTGACAATTTTACTACAAGATGGACTATCCCTGAAGACAAATGGAGAAGTTATTACTAGCCTTTTTCCCAGGATCCTTAAATGGAAATCCAAAGTCTTTATACCTTTCTGATCCCAAAGACTTTACAAGGCTCTCCACTGCAGAAGGGTAGGTTTGTCTACGTAAATGTTGTCTTTTCTGACAAAAAATTCATCCTGCTACTTTGAGATGGTGTTATTTAATTCACATAAGCCTCACATCTCTACACAAATAAAGAATTGGATTTTATAACTTATTTTAGTTATAAAATACTGTATTGTATAGCAGTAAAAAGTTACTGATTCTGCAATTTTATAAAACAGCTCACATCTTCACACTGAAGGTGTCAATAAAGTTAATGTGAATCATGCAAACCCCTAAACACATAAGTATTGTAATAATATGAATAGCTCGCAGGTATGAAATACATAATTTAAAACTTTTACTATTTTAGAGAGTTATAGAGTAGAAAATTAATGTCCCTATTAAGAAAATCTGCTTATATTATATTCACTTTTTTTTTCCAATTCTGTTCTTAGTCATGATCAACAAATACATGGTACAAATGTCATATTTACTTATTTTTTAAATATTTCTAAAAAAGATAATTGAGAAGAAAAATGACAAAATCATGTATAACCTTGATCTTACATGCTTTACATTTTAACTACTGAAATTAAAGATAGATGGTTTTAAGGTACTGCATGTGTCATTTTATTCTTACTATTCAGAAAAAAACAAATGCAGAGAAATTAGACATTATTGTGAAGACCCTGATCTTAATGCAAAAAATAATTAATTTTCCTCACACAACATAGATGGAAATAAGAATCACAGGCAAATACATTCCTTGAAAATATTAAATTTATAAAGAACGTAATAAACATTATAGGATAGATGAAAAGTATAACAAGTTCATAGGTTCAACAGTTTATAACACAGTTGATCAGTGGCTTAAAACCAGTCCCACATCTATGACATTTCGATCTACCAGGGTAGACTTCAATCTGCAAGAAGCAGTGGTGACACTGGATCAAAGATTTAGAACTCTATCACTATGAAAGCAAAATGCATGATAGCCAAAGAGCATCAAGCGCATTTGCTGAAGCAGTTAGCACTGATTTTCCTTAATATAAATAATTACCTAAAGTATAAAATTATGAAGAAACCCCACAATTATTCTTAAAATGATCTAGAAAAGATACAATCATTTACAATTACACTTTTCTTCAGACTCAACCTACATTTAATTCATTATCAAAACTTCTATTTACCAAGCAGCATAATTAACACTGCAGAATCGGGGGGGGGGGGGGGGGGGGGGGGGGAAGGTCACTGCATTGCTTATAATATAACTGAATAATGTTAATTTTGTCTAGTCTGTATTGTACATGGCTATAGCTGTTTATCAATATTTGTGTTCATAGTGGGGTTCATAAAATTCTTAGAACATTTAGGTTAAAATCAGACTGTTCAACATTTTGCCTTAACCCTGTAAAAGGCATGGCACTGGGTTCTGACCACTGCATAAAATATTCTTTACGCAGTTTTCCTGTGACTTAAATGAAAGACACAAACAGTATGTACAGAGACAAGAGTATGAGACTCTCTTGTTCCAGTATAGCACTAACTACAGACAAATCTGACTTGCTTTTTCTCAGCTAAACTACTTCATAGCTAAACAGTTGTTCAGTTTGATGGCTGGGGATAGGAAAATATTCCCTCCTATTTTCAGCTTTTATCAGTCATATCTCTTGCAACAGCACTATCTCAATATACCAGGCAGTAGTTTCAGGCAAAGAAAAGCCTCAGATGCAGGTCCTGAAAGGAGTACTCTAGCTAGATGATGATAATACAGAAGGATATAATGATGACTGCCAGTATTTGCCATGGCAACAATGAGTGGCTCTTATCTTACTTAGCAAAGATTATTTTTTCTATGATCCTAAAATTTCTTGAGTCTACCATCAATCAAGAATCTTGACCCTAGCGATCTACATAGATTAATTAGAATTCTAAAATATTTCTATTTCTATCTCAAGGATTTGATTTTCCTTCTTCTCAGAGATTAGCTCTTTTTACAACAGCAATCTTTTTAATAGTCTCCTCATGCACTTTTCTTAATTTTTCAGTTATTCTTCAAAATAAGGTTGTATGAAAACATACGTTATCTTTCTCATTACATGAACTTATTGAAGTACTCTTTTTTACTACAAAATCTATCATGACAATTGTTTTTATTCACAGAGACATTGAGTTTTGGGCCACAGCTGCCGTATCAACTTTGTTGGGGGTCTTTTATTTGCTTGTGGTTGTTGGGGTTTGTTTTGTTTTGTTTTTTCAAAAACAGCTGAGTTTCACTTATGCTACATCATAAATTTTTCCCATTTACAGTCATTCCTACAATTATTTAAAAAACATTACATCATCAACTATTTTTTCCTACATGTCAGTGATATCTAAAGATGAAAGAATTTCACTCACACTATACACTTCTGGCTCTGTCCTTCTTTTCAAATTAAAAAAAAATAGTTCATGTTATGTTATTAATGTAGCTGAAAAATCAGTGTGCCAGAATTTTTCATCTCACAATATCTAAATAAAGAACAAATGTCATTGGACTATTGTGCAAGAAAATTTCACTTCCTGGCCATGCCAGATGTTATCGTTTGCACTGGGTCTGGCTGGGGTGCAGTTAATTTTCTTCATAGCGGCCCCTATGGTGCTGTCTTTTGTACTTGTGACCAAAACAGTGTTAGAAACATAGGGATGTCTTAGCTATTGCTGAAAAGTGCTTTCACAGTATGGAGTATTCTGTTTTTCACTCTGACCCCCCAGTGAGTAGGCTGGGGGTGGGCAACAGGCTGATAAGGGACACAGCTATGTCAGCTGACTCTAATTGACCAAAAGGATGTTCCATACCATATGACATCAAGCTCAGCAACAAAAGCTCAGGGGAGGGGGTGTTTCATGAGTTGCTGATGCTTAGGGACTGCCTGAGCATCAGTTAACTGGTGGTGAGTGCTTTTGCATCACTTGTTTTTCTTTCAGGTTTCGGGGGGAGGGGTGGGGAGGGAGGCATTTAGGTTTTTTGGTTTTGGTTTTCAACTTTTACTTCACCTATTCAACTGTCTTTATCTAATCCCACAAACAGTCTCACTCTCACCCTTCCCATTCTCTCCCCACTGCACTGCAGTGGGTGAGCAGCCTTAGCTGTCCACTGGGGTTAGCGCACAACACTGTTCCAATGATGAAGATCTTTTGGCAAATTTTTCTAGGTGTTTTCTTCTGTCTACAAAGGTTTGGCATTAGATAATTCACATACTTTTAGTGGAATAACTATACGGTTGAGTTAATTTGTCTGGATGACCTACTTGATGATGGACATCGCAATTTCTATTCAAAGTACTTCTGCTAGTATCACTTATGCCAATTCTCTGATTAAAATTATATATGAATACAAATGAGAGTAAATATTCCTGCGATAGTTTCTACACAGATATGCCTTTAAAGAGTGTCAGGCTTTTGTTTGATTTGTTTTAAACAGTCCTTTAAAAGTGGAAAATCTTTGGCATACGCACTAGCATGAGTTCCATTCAGTAAATGTTAAACTGCCAGATTCATTATAGGAAATTCCTTAGTGAGGCAAATTAAGTATAATAAAATCACTACTTCCATGCTAATTGTTTAGGAAATTAGATCAGAATGACTTTATGTAAGGACTTCAGAATACAATGAAAGGACAGCCCAAGTACTTCATGGTATTCCTGAAACAAAAAAGCCATGCAATATCACATCAATATAACAAGCACCAATGCAAATAATATTGTATTCTGCAATATTGTATTGCAGAATACACAAAGCATTCTATATAGATGTTAAAATAAATCCAAGCGCATAATTTAAACATAGGCTCAAATGCTAATAAATAAGTAGGTACTTTAATTTCCTACATAAAACAGATTCAAAGGAATAGAACCAAGTAATATGAAAGTTGAAGAATGAAATAAAAACTGTTCTGGTTTTGAGGTTTGTGATTTAACTATTTATAAAGTAGTTTCTGTTAATTTCTAATACGTTATTTTATGCAAGTTGCTAACCATACTAAGAGTTTATATTCTCTTAGTCTGAACAGGATGTTCAGTGTGCTGGTTCATTTCAGAAAGTGTAATCCCTGAAAGAGTGGGATTCTATGCATTAAGACTGACATAATGGGGTTTTTTTTCTCACAAATTGGACTAATTTTATAAGTCAGTAGGTCAAAAGATATAGTCTTAAGAGGTTATTTTAGAAAGGTCTTGTTTTCAGTTGAAAGTTGTTCTTTTTCAAATAATAGTCACTTGGAAAGATAGACTTGTGAAGAACTAGGGACATACATTTGAAGGAGGAGATTCTTCTTTTCATCTCAAAATAAAAAGACATCATCAAACCAGACAGATATTCTTTGCAAAATAATAAGTAATTAAAGTAATTAAACAAATATTGGAATAATAAATATAAGAGATTTCCTTAAAGGTTTTCATGTTTACCAACATTCATACTGTTAGGACAGAGAAAAAGATTTTAAACAAATTACATCAGGTTGAACTTCTTTGTAAGTATTACATAGAACAAAAAGAAAAAACACATGCATGCTTTTCTCCCTTTTGGGGAACTCATTGGAAAATGGAGACTCTGAAGTAACTTTATATCAGCCTTCAACTGGATTTTATAAGGAGTGAAAGTATATGGTTAAACATGATGAATTAAAGCTATTACCAACAAAAAAACCCCAAAAGTATTGAGGGAGAAGGGTAGACAACAGTGCTACAAATTTCAAAGAACATGGAAGTGATATGAAGCAGCAGTGTCCTCAAACACACTCCTGTTTTGAGTACTCAAAAAGTAAGAGCAGGAAAATGGGGAATTTATTCTTTGGATAGGAATTATCTCAATAAAATGTGGGTGTGCTTATATGCTGCACTTAGGTTCCTTTTAATATAAAGAGGAACCAGTTCTTTCTATTGGGCAATAGTGTATGATTACTTATCCGATGTATTTTTGGATAACTACACCTAAGAAGTGTTTGCTCTTCTCTATCAACAATAAGTGAATTCACACACCAAGCTCAGCTGGGAAGTTTGGAGAATTATTGAAGGAACTTCATGAGACAGGAAAGGCAATTTTCTATTGCCTAAACAACCCTTAAGATAAAGGACATTCTTGTCAAAGTGCAGAAAGGGTACTGTGGGAAATAAAAGCCAATTTCATTAGGCTTTACTAGAGTTTTTGCACAAGTATTTCCAGGTAGAACTGGGTCTTGCAGAAGTGGTGTAGGTGTTACAGGCTAAAAAATATATTTGTACATAGCCACTTTGCATTTCATACATTGTTGTTTTGGTTGGTTTGTTTTTTTTTTTTCATATGTACAATGCACAATCACTCAAAAGTAGTACAAGCTGATTTTTCAAAGAAATTCAAAAGGCTTTTCTTATCAATGACTCTGGGCTAATTGAAAGTCAAGTCAACAGAAATTCCTTCACAGATATAAATAAACTTTCAATTACTCCTTTGATGATTTTGTCAAGAACTGCATTTACAAAAAGGCTGATTAGACCTGATATTTAGAATTTGGCCCTGCTTTGACTGAGGAGCTGGAAGAGATGACCTCCCAGGCTCCCTTCTGACTTAACCTACTTTATGAGCTTGTGAGTCTATGATTTGAACAACATCAGTAACTCTATTAAATCTTTCAAAATGCCATATGAAAATTAAAATTGGAACCAGAGAAATAATCACTAATAAAGTACTTCTGGAAAGAACTTTGATAAAACCAAAATTAACCTCTTAAATTATCATAAATTTCATAAATTTATGATAAATTTCATAAATAGGAAAAATCCTATTTATAGCTAGATTTTAGTGTTTAGTAAAGTCACAATGAGTGACCTGAAAATTATATGGATAGATGGAGAAGTAAATGCCCTTATATAAATTTTTTTCCAGGTCATAACAGGGTCACACAGCACGATAAAAAATAAGCTCATCAGAATTTATAAATAATATTTAAAATTAAACAGGAAATTGTAGCCCTTGTATTCCTACAAATGAGAAGGTGTAAATCAGTCTTAATATTTATCTTCAGAAAGAGAAAGTGGTAGAAAAGGGGCCTTGTGACTGGTTAAGAAATAGATTAATCAAAATAATACACGATATTTCAGGTAGCCCTTAAAAGACAAGACTTTGTCGTTACATAAAGACACTGAAACACAATGTATGAATTGTACTGATTTGATATTCTTTTTTTCTCTCTCAAAATTATGCACATAGTACTGGATGTAAATCCTACTACTACAGAAAAAAAGGAAGACTAAATACGTGTATGAACCATACCCAGCGGAATGATCAAGCACTGAACCTTTAAAGCAAATTATAATCTTTTGTTTGGCTTTTTGACAGAGTTCTCAGTTTTTACTTGATTCAAATTTCTAAAATAATTATAGATGCATACTATATACACACATATGTTACTCAGAGAGATTGCGGAATCTCCATCTTTGGAAATATTCAAAAGCTGTCTGAAAATAGTCCTGGGTTGCCTGCTCTAGGTGGCCCTACTTGAGCTGAGGAGATGGACAAGATATTTCCAGACATTCCTTGCAACCTCAGTCGTGCTGTGATTCTGTGATATGTTGGTGGTCCTATGTGTATGGGTATAATTAGATATTAATCTATCTATACATATTTATTCATCTGTTTAGGGAACACCTGCTAAAGTGTATCAATTACTGGAAGTCACAGAGAGAACATCTTCCAGTTTCCAAAGGAATACATTGTAATAAACATAAAACTTTCTGAGTATAAGTTTTGATGTATATTTTCTAATTTCAGTCCTTATTTATTATGCTTCTCTGAACATATTTATTATGCATGCACTTGCGTAAAAAGTATGCAGATTTTGGTGATAACTCTTTATGACTCGCTGCTCTCAGAAGAGGATCATTCTAAAACTCTCTTATACAACTAATTTTGAACAGCATAGATGATTTACACTCTCTTTCCCTAACATAATTTTCTTAGGAGAGTTTAAAGCATGAGTGTCCAGTCTGCTTCCCCACGATTTGTTCTACGGAAGTGTGGGTTAAGAAGCTAACCGTTTTCATACATGAGCAATGCAGGAGAGTCTGCCTAGTTTAGGTTCATACCCTTGACGGTAGTTACAATCAGCAATTTTACAAAAATAGTGCAAGATGTAGTAAGCTTTGCTGTTAAAAATTGATGTCTTTTACTGTGTCTGGCTGGGATGGAGTTCTTCATAGCAGTCCATATGGTGCCATTTCAGATTAGTAACCAAAATGGTGTTGAAAGCACACCAGTGTTATAGATGTTGCTGAAAAGGGCCTGTACAGCATCAAAGGCTTCTCTGTTTCTCATTCTACCTGCTCCTGCAGGGAGTTGGCTAGGGGTGGGCAGGAGGCTGGTAGAGGACACAGCCAGGACAGATGACCTGAATCGACTAAAGCGTTGTTCAATACCATATAACATCAGGCTTAGCAATAAAAATAGGGAGAGAGGGTAAGGTCTGGAGTCAGGAGGTTTTTCCAAGGTAAGCATTGCTTGGAGACTCGCTGGGCATTGATCTGCTAGTGGAAAGAAGTGATTACCTCTGCTGCACTTGTTTTCTTTTGTTTCACTTATTAAACTTTCTTTATTTTGACTCATGAGTTTTTCTGGCTTTTGTCCTGTTTCTCTCCTCTGTCCTACTGAGGGGACAATAACTGAGTGACTGGGTGGGGGAATAGTTGCCAGCTGGGGCCAACCCACCACAGGTATTAGAGATCATCTCCATTAAAAAACTCTTAGCTATTTTAATAGTGCATCTCTGAATTTTTGAATTTAACTCTCTTTCAGGTCTTGATAAACATATTGGTCAAGGGCTACGACATTCTAATGAGTTCTGTGCTGATCAGGCATTATTAAAAGGTGTTTACATCATCAACTTTTATGCTTTTCAGCATAATTGAGTGAAAATTTATTATCATTCTAGTAAACAGGATAGAGATTTCACAAAGAAAAAGCAATAGCATTTCAATCTATTTTTTTTTTCCTGAGCATTTCACCTTTTAATCCATAAACAGTGGCCAAAGCCGAATACAGAATGCAAATAATGACAAATATCTGTTCTTTCACATGCCTCTTAGAAGCCTAGTCTTTTCACAGCTTTCAAGTCCTGAGATGATGAAAGGTGACTTCACTTCACTACTTTTCTGCCAAAAATGGGCATGTCAAATTCCATGAGATAAAGAGCTCCCAACGGTTTAGAAAGTGAATGCCTCAAGGCTGCTTAGAAATCTGTGAGAACAAGATGGCAATACAATAATAATGAGCTATTTGGTATAAAGATTTTCTTGGTGTATACGGGGTAGAGTAACGAACACATCTGTCAACATGGCTTTTCTCTCAGGGCTTGGAAGAAAACTTACTTAGTAAAATATCTTTTAAATAAAATATCAAATTCCTTTTTGGGGTAACCTTTTTGCTACTGACTTTCAGAGCTTTTTCAACAGTGGGTTTTTTTAGTATTTCTTTGAACATCATGGAGGTCATCTTACCCATTTATATCTATGTTACAGGGCTTAGAGTGATTTGATAATGGTGAATAATTAAAATACTGTGATTTGTACCTGCCTTCAAAAAAAAAAAAAAAAAAAAGAGAGAAAAAGACACAATAAAAGGATAAAAATCAATGAAACAAAAATACTTACTATGTAAAACTGACAAGTAATGGCAACATAAAGGGAAAGTAATTTTTACCCAGTGGCATCCTGATGCATAGTTTAATATAGCAACACTGCACTACTCAGAATATGGCAACATATTCAAATCCAAGAGATTATCTTCCTGAGGAAATCCTGTGCCTGATAAGGCACAGACTCATTTGTACAAATACTTTGGATATTAGTATCACAGATACATCCAAAGTCACTGCCCTGTGGTATCTACTTATTACTGTAGACGAAAAAGAAACTTGGGGGGAAAAAAAAAAAGACAATCAAAACTACTGATAACTCACATTTACAAGTCTTTACATGAATACAGCCTTTTCTTCTTTCTTTTTTCCCCCTGGAAATTATTAGAGAAATTGGGGGAAATTTTAAAGATAAAATCAATGTACTCAGAGAAACTGGACATCTAGAAAGATTCCCGCTGAGCATCAGCCAGTTACTGTGCTACACACAGGAGAGAAGCTTGACAGTCTGAGACACCCAGCACTGATTGCAGAGGGATTTTCGCTGTAACTCCTCAGGGGTCTTCCACATTTCTACACTTCAAGAAGGTAATAAAGTTAGAAGACATAAGGAACACACAGGTAAGGTGGATCAAGGTCAGGAATAACAAAACACAGAGATGTCATGATTCTTAAAATGTCACTCCCCCCTTTTCTCCCCTCCTTTTCTTAACAGAGATTCCTTGTATGAACTGGCAAACACTTCCAACTATTTCCAAGTAACACAAAGAAATAAAAGAAAGAAGAGTTGGGCCAAAGTTCCTTGGCTAAGCTTGTAAGTCCCCTTTTCACTAACACCTATAATTTTCATACATAAAAATCATTTTGCCTGAAAACTACCAGGTTTACACATAAGGAAAAATGAAAAAAGGAAATAATAATAATAAAAAAATTAAACTTCTTTAGACTTAAAATACAGGTCATAAAAAGTATCCTCATTTTAATTTTTGACTGGTGTCATTGTAGGTTTTTTCCTACCCTTTCATATTTATCATACTCTTTAATATGACATTCCGGCATATAGTTCAAAAAATGCTAGTGTTTACTATATTCAGCTTTCTATTACTCTAATATGTACCATGTGCTTCTCAGAAGAAATAGAGATGTATTTTTTCTGTGCCCAATTGTTTTTCATCTTCTTGCTATAATTATGCAAACTTTTCAAGGAGAAAACAAGAAAAGAAGATTAGAAAAAGAATGCAGATAATGTGGCATAACACCAGCATTTTAGCTTAGGTTATTGCTATATATCTGAGAAATGCAGTTGCAGAAATATTCCACAAATTAAAATGAAATCTTTATATTGCATTACCTCACAATATGTTTGTTTCTCTGTATATTAAATATGAACAAAAAATTAGAAGCATTCAGAGTTTCTGCAGAAGAAATGGAGTTGTAGATAGCATCCTTACTGAAGTGAAAAAATGAGGATATGACTATACTTCTGACTGTAGTAAAATTGGGAGGATACCGTCCAGTCACTCCTGTTGAGTTTAAATATTGCTGCTGTTTCTTCTTCATAAATGCTACAAACCCAATTTTATATGTCTCAGAGAAACTAAACCCCATATTTTACTGCTTTCCATTCATGCTAGAAGCTTAAAAAAACCCTGAAGATAACAAGCACTTTATTTCAAAGCTTGATAGCTTAAAATTTCCTAACTTTAGGAAAAAAAATATAGTATGTCATTAGAATAAGAAACAATAAAAAAGTAATAAAAACATAGAAATGGAAATTACAGGCATAGGGCACTGAGACTTCTTTTCGGATAAAGCTTCAGAAATCCCAGTACTAGTGAACAGACTCTGGTTGCCACAGAAGTTGTCAGTATTCTGGAAAAACTGCAGCTGTACTTTGAGTCCCACAGACAGCTAACTTCTGACAGCTGTGAATGGTTCTTTGTAAATGTAGACTTGTCTCTTTGACTCAAAGCTGAGCTTCTGGAAAAGCTCCAAAATAGCGACTCTTGTGTGGCTGAAAAATGCTCTAAATGCATGCTAGGAGATGACATGGCAGACTAGGCATATCCAAACGTGCATAAAATCTGCTGATGCTCGCTATTTCCCCATATAAGGGTTGGAAGTTGTCTGTTTTGCACTTCTTGTATGCCTAAAACTGAGGAACACCAGTAGATGTAAGGAGTATTGTAGAAATGCAGAGTCAGAAGCATGTTGAAACAGAGTGCTGTTGTTTTAATGTAAGAGGTAACCTAGGTTTCAAGTATTCAAGCACCCTGTCAGATAAATAACCTCAAATGTTTAAAGATGTTAGAAACAAAAATGACGTTTTTAATACCATGATCAACTTTGCTGAAATAGAATTTGTTTCAATAGTATTTTTTTTCTATCATTAAATACTGTTGAGTAAATAATGGTGAAATTTCAACTGTTTTCTCGGTAAGGAATGTATTTTAAAACCAGTCCTTTGTCCTGAGTTTTCCTTTTTTAACCTCACATCTTTTATCTTAGGAAGCCTATTGATCACATGCTCTGATTTATTTTTCCCTATCTTGGGAATGGCATACCTACAGCACTTTTAGCAACTACTGTGATGCTCCAACCGCAGACATCATTTACGCAATTCTACAAGGCACAGAAACATTGAGACGCTGAGCTTCTGCTGACTGCAAGCATGTTTTCAAAAGCTTGTTATGGGGTCAAATTAGTAGTGGAGAGTGTAGAAAATTTACACCTATATTCATATAGCCTGCATGTAAGCAAGAGCAATTGCAGCCCCTGTGTCTTGGGGAACTGTTTGTTCATTTTTCCTCTGTAGTGGTGTGATATCTTGAAGAAGGCAGATAAGTGAAGAATGATGCATCACTACTGGGTGGCAAGGCACAGTGCCCAAAAAACAGCTGTATTTGCAGAGATAATATAGGTGAGTTATATATGTGACATACATATTTATACACTCTCCTATATATAAAAGCAAACACTTACACACACACATATATATGTATATAGGAGAGTTCTAGGACCTTCATATGCACTCTGCCATCTGCAGACCCACCCCTCTTCATGTTTCTCTTGAGCTGATGTTGCAAGTTTTTCCTAACTTATCATGCAGCTATATCAGCTTTCAGTGGAGAAGAACCTTATTCAGGGGTCAGACCGACCTTAAAAATTTTTGGGAGAAGCAGATTCAATACTGCCTTTGAAATATGATGTGACCATAGGCTATATGAAACAAAAGCAAGTGTATGTATTTGCCCTTGTATTGCTACTTTCTCATATCTGCAATATAGAAAATATTGAAGGAGAATAGGAGAGTATACCCTAGAAAAAAAGAGCATTTAGGAATTAAAATAGTCCTGCTTCAGTTTACAATTCACTAATGAAAGACACTTCTTCAGTATTTTTCAGCATGTAGTCGGTATGCCTGAATGTATTCAGAATTTTTCATTATGTATTAACTAGATTATTTCAAAGAACTAAATTATCCTCATCACAAAGTTAATTCACAAGGAGTAGAACATTCCATGCTGTGAAACTGAATTCTGAAGTCTTATTCATTTAAAAGTTTTGGCAATTATAGTCTAGTGCATTTATGTATCCTGGAATTTTAATGGAGAGCATCTTGCAAAACAAGTGATCAGCTGGAAACATATAATGCCACATAGTAGACTTCATACAGATCTCAAAGTTCAATCTTTAGAGGCTCTGGAATTGATTTCTATTTACATGAGAATATTCAAGAGTCTGGTAATTATGTTCTGTTTTGTCCATTGAAAAAGTAAGATACACATGTGAGTGGAAGGAAAGTAAATAATATCTACACGTCCTATTCTGATAGAACTGAAGAGGATTTTTCCCTTGATGGTGAAGTTATCTTTTTCAGATCTTTGCAAACTCCGTGCTGTTTATAGATATATTTTTAAACTTGAAAATCTAACTGCATGCATTGACCTTCAGTCATTTCACATCTTTGGTGGAAAATTCACCAAAGGAAATTATTACTTTTTAAAACAATGTTGTCATTGTGTGGAGGAGCTAGCCAACACTGATAATCAATATGCTAAGCATTGCAGCCTCATACACCTCTTTTTATATTGGTTAATTTAAATCACTGAGAAAGTAACTATGCTTTTGTTCATTTAGACTTTGAAAAGGTCATGCTGAACTACTGTAGGAACAAACTGCATACTACAGTCAGTGACTAAAAAGGCATTCCTGGAGTGGAATGTCAGGCTAAGGTTGCTCAGACAATTTGAAAGATTATTACCTGACAAATATAAATGAAAAAAAAAAATGTGTAGACGAGCCAAATGAAATAGAGAAAAAACATTAAAGGTTTGGATCCATAAATGGCTTTATAAAAGACAAAAGCCTAGCCCGTTACACTCAGAGCTGCCTCTGACCGGGAAGATGTGATTTTGAAACGTTTCAATTTGAAGGGACGATTAAACTTATGTTATCAAGTTCCTTGGTCAAAATTTCTTATCACTGAACTTCTATATGAAAGGGGTAGCCTTGTCACATTTTATAATAAAATAGCATGAGGGACATATTCTTCCTGGAAAGTTCCTTGAATGACGTATTTGGGAGAATTGAGCCAAATACTCTCTTTTCAATGATCTGTAAAACCAATAATTTGGTATCAAATTACACTGGAGTTCAGAAACACAAAGTTGGAAAGAAAAAAAAAAAAGGAAAAGAAAAAGATATTAAATTAAGCATAGAAAGTATATTTTATATAATAAAATAAGTCTAGCATTTGTGGCAGAATCAAGTCATATCAGATGTTCTATAGAGAAAGCAGAATAATGCCACAATCAACAGACTAGCAACAACAGAATAACAAGAAGAATCAAGTAAAATCCCTATTAATGGTTTTAAGAATATTATAAAGTATTGAAACAACCAAACCAGAATTCTCCAGGCAAATCTTCAATAGAAGCTTACAGTATTTCGACTGGAAAATATTGTGAGCTGACACAAAAGCCAATGCTTTCATAAGGCAGTTGTTTTTAACTGCTTTTCAAAACTAGTTTAATACCTGATAAAAATGTAGAGCTAGCCTAACATTAGGTATTTCCAAAATCTTCAGTATCCCCACTCACTCACCTGCCTTCATACAGATACACAAGACATTTTACCTGGCCCCTATTTTTTGGTGTTAATGAGTAGTAGCCCAGACCTTCAGGCAAGGGAAATGGTGACCAAGCTCCAAGTCATATGCCAGGGAAGAAAAGTAATGAGCTTTCTTATGTTCCACGAGCCCAGAGTGTTAACAAAGGGGAATGACTGTGTTAAGTGCAGGCACTCCTAAAGACTGAACCTATGGTACAACTGACATTTTGTGCTGCACTAGATCTCTAGTGCAGGACAAGCTTCAGGAGAAATACAAAACCTGAAAAACCTAAAGGCAGATGAGTTCAGACTTCAGATTCCCACCTCTAAGTGCTGGTCAATATGCGGTGCCACCACCACATGCTGGCATCTAACAATGAACACGCTAGCACAGGAAAGGCTTGGAATTTTGTGAAAAAGGGTCATTTTCTGGTTAAGTTGTTGATGGCTGAGGTCAGGACAAGATAGCTGTGATGAGTCATTATATTAAGGATGAAGAGATGTGTTGGGTTTGTGTGGTGGGAGGATTTGGTAACAGGGGATGGGCCACATGGATGGCTCCTTTGAGAAGCTTCGAGAGAAGCTCTCCCCTCTTCCCCCCTCACCCCCCTCCAAGTCAGGGTGGCCTCTGGCCACCCCTGAGACAATCAGAGCCTCTGTGAATTAACACATCTAAGAGGGGAAAACAAAAGGAGTAGCAGCAGCAGAAACTGTGTGGATAGAGGAGTCGAAGGAATGAGCAGTAGGATGTGAGAGTCAACAAGGCAGACACCAAAACTAAGTGCATAAAGGAGGGGGAGGAGGTGGGCCTGGAGCAGAGGTTCCTTTCAGCCCGTGTCGAGAGGGTAGGCTGTGCCCTTGCAGCCATGGACGGTCACAGGGTAGCAGAAACCTGCCTTCAGCCCAGGGAGGACCCCACACCAGAGCAAGTGGCTGTGCCCAAAGAAGCTCATGATGTTTCTGAAGGACTACATGCTGTTGGACCCACACTGAAGCACTTAGAGAAGAAAACTTCAACTCATGCAAAGGTCTCAAATCAGAGAAGTTTATGGAGGACTGTCTCCCATGGGAGGCCCCCCACGAAGCAGCAGGGGAAGAGTGTGAGGAGTCTTCCCCTCCTGAGGAGGGAGGAGCAGCAGAGACAACATGTGATGAACTGTCTAGGAAACACCCATTCCCCATCCCCCTGTACTGCTGGGTAGTGGGGAAGGAGGTAGAGATATGAGAAGCAAAGCTAAGCTGGGAAGGAGGGAGGGCTGGGGGAAGTTTTTTAAGATCTGGTTTGGTTTGTCTCTCATTGCCTTACTCTGATTTGTTTGGTAATTAATTAAATTGATTTTTCTTCCCCAAGTCAAGTGTGTTTTGCCTGTGACCATAAATGGTGAGTGATCCCTTCCTGTCTTTCATCGATCTATGAACTTTCATTGTATTTTCTCCTTCCCATCCCACCAGGGGGAGGAGAGAGCAAGTGGCCTCATTGTCTTGTATTGCTAGCTGGGCCTGAACCACAATGAGAGAGGAGATATTCCCCCCCTCTCTAAGTTGGTATAAGCATTATAATGGCTATTACTTTCTGATTGGTGCATATATGTGGAAGGACATGACAAGAAAAGACCTATTACAAGAATTTTGTGTGGTAGATATTAGGAAGTTGATGATACATGGAAGCATGACATCATTAATGCTGAGTAACATTAAGTATTTGTCAAGGATAATGGAAGAGCAACCAATGCCATCTACCTGGATTTGTGTAAAGCATTTGACACTGTCCCACATGACATCCTGTCTCTGAACCAGAGTAACATGGATTTGACAGGTGTACCACTAGAAGGATAAGGAATTTGCTGAACAGTCTCACTCAAAGAGTTGTGGTCAACAACCTGATGTCCAAGTTGAGATGAGTGGTGTTCCTTAGGAGTTGGTATTTAACATCTTTGTCAGTGACATGGACAGTCGGATTGAGTACACCCTCAGCAAGTTTGCTGACAACACCAAGTTGTGTGGTGCTGTCAACATGCTGGAGGGAAAGGATGCCATCCAGAGGGACCTTGACAGGCTGGAGAGGTGGGCCACTGCCAACCTCATGGAGTTCAACAAGGCCAAGTGCAAGGTCCTGCACCTGGGTCAGGGCAATTCCAACCACAAGTACTTGTGCTGGGTGGAGAATGGATTGAGAGCAGCCCTGAGGAGAAGGACTTGAGGGTATTGGTCAGGGGAGGTGATTCTCCCCCTCCACTGTTAAGATTCCACCTGGAGTACTGAATCCAGCTCTGCGGTCCTCAACATAAGAAGGATATCGACCGGTTGGAGCAAGTCCAGAGGAGGCCACAAAGATGATCAGAGGGTTGGAGCACCTCTGCTATGAAGACAGGCTGACACAGTTCGGCTTGTTCAGCCTGGAGAAGAGAAGGCTCCGGGGAGACTTTACAGCAACCTTCCAACACCTGAAGGGGCCTACAAGAAAGATGGAGAAGGACTTTTTACAAGGGACTGTAGTGATAGTACAAGGGGTAATGGATTTAAGTTGAAAAAGTGTAGGTTTAGATTAGATACAAGGAATGATTTCTTCCCAGTGAGGGTGGTGAAGCACTGGAACAGGTTGCCCAGGGAAGCTGTGGATGCCCCATCCCTGGCTGTCTTCAAGGCCAGGTTGGATGGGGCTTTGAGCCACCTGGTCTAGTGGAGGGTGTCCCTTTCCCATGGCAGGGGGCTTGGAACCAGATGATCTTTAAGGTCCCTTCCAACCCAAACCATTCTATGATTCTATGACAAGAGATGGCTTCAGATTCTCTGTCATGGTTTGGGCCCAGCTGGCAATAAAAGACCACAAGGCTGCTTGCTCACTTCTCCCTCCCCTTGGTGGGATGTGGAGGAGAAGATACAAAGAAAGTATTGTGGATTGAGACAAGGACATGAAGAGGTCACTCAGCCATTATGGTTATGGGCAAGACAGGCTCAACTTGGGGAAGAAAAATCAATTTAATCAGTTACTAACTGTATCAGTTTTAGGCAATGAGAGACAAAAACCCCAGATCTGAAAAAACCTTTGCTCCATTCCTCCCATTCTCTCCCAGGCTCAGTTTTGCCCCCAATTTCTCTGCGTCCTCTGACTGCTCACACTCTTCCTGTGCTGCTGCATGGGATCTATGATTTTATGATTCTTTCTCTCCCACAGGATATGGTCCTCTACGAACCCTCCTGGCATGAGTCTTTTCCACAAGACGCAGTTCTCTCTTCTAACTGCTCTGGTGTGGGTCCCTCCCATGAGTGTGCAGTCCTTCAGGAGCGGACTGCGTCAGTGAAGGCTTACCACAAAGTCTTGGGCTTCTTCAGGTGCAGCCGCCTGCTCCAGCATGGAGTCCTGCATAGAACATAGGTGAAGTTCGGCTCCACCATTACCTTCTGTGGCTGCAGGGGCACAGCCTGCCCTCCCAGCATGGGCTGAGGGGAATCTCTGCTCTGGCGTACTTCCTCCCATCTATTCTTCACTGACTTTCACTGTCTGTTTTGTTGTCTCCACATCCCACTACTCTCTTCACACTGATTTTCTCCACTGTGTTTCCTTTTCTCCTGCTAATTATTTTTTGCCTTTGCCTCAAATGTGTCGACTCTCAGAGGTGTTGACTGGCTCAGCCAGGGCTAGACGCGCATCCAAGTTGGAGCTGGGGGAGCTTCTCTCAAACCTTCTCACAGAAGCCATCCCAATGACCCTTCAGCTGCTATCAAAACCCCTCACCACACAAACCCAACACATTATCTATGCTCCAAACCCAAATGGACTGCAGATAAATCAATAGGTCAGAAGACAGTGCTGAAAAAAAGCTCAACAGAGCAATGAAGAAATTTAAAGTCATTAGTTGCTTTTAAGACTTACAACATCTTAGCAACTGACAGTTTCTCATGTTCATAGTTTTTCTTTCTGGAGATGTGAAGGGGGAATTAAGGCTGATTAACCCTTGAACAGACTTGCACTGAATTATAATATGCAGAACATTTTCATACAGGCTAATCATAAAAATTTCTGTGGGCAGTCTAACTCAGTCAAACACAATTTTTGTCTGCGTCAGAATCTTTTGTCCTCATGTTTGTTAATTTATCTGGTTTATGATTAAAGACTTCCCACAGACATAACCTCAAACTCAGATTTCTCATGACTAATCTTTAAAGAAAATAACATAAGAATGTAGGTCTTTCATGTAAGCTGCTTCTCTTAATTTCCGGAACTGAGCTTAGCAGCATTGATGCTTACTCATTTTCAGTGAGTTCTGGCATAGCCAAAAATAGGTTCTTGAACTTGAGTTTCTCCATCTAACTCTGAGCACTTAAATGAGCCTTTAAGTTATCTTAGATCCCTATATCCCTGAGGGACACAGGGACATAGTCAAGTGAAAGAAATAGCTATCTTGAGGGGGTGATTCTGTTCTTAAGGACACTTTTAACACCTGTTTATCAATAAGTACAGTGGCAGCCTAGAGCAAAAAAAGCCTCCCTTAAAACAAGCTCCAGTACTTGTTTGCTATGCTTGAATTTTTCCAGTAAGAACAGCTAGTCTCTCACAGAAGCAATTTCTTGCCTCTTCAAGGTTAGGTGTCACAAAATCACTCTTCTGAGCTGAACCTTTTCAAATTATATTATGATTTACCTGTAGTCGATCTCAGACCCCTTTTAGTATACAAGTTTTTGAACTTATCAACAGGTTTAACGCAAGTTATTATTTAATGTATTTCTTAGTTCACTGAAGTTTTAACTTTGTAATCTGTTGTTATCAACAAACTTTTACTGAAACTTACGTCAAAAAAGAGAGTAAACAATAATGATAATAATAAACACCACATGATGCATTCTCTCAGGTGCTAATTTATCTAATGTACATGTCAGGTGTCTAAGCAAACACTCCTTAAAGCATAGGCACTCTATAAATTAACAGTTTTCATTAACAATTTTGTTAATGAAAACTACTGAAAGGTTTATATCAATAGTGGAAGAGTATTCAAGGCAATAAATATCTTGTGCAGGCATGAAAATGAAGAAGCAAAAATGTGTGGCATCTCCAGAGGTATTTCTTAGAAATGTATTTCAGGTATGTAAATTTTACTCCTATTTTCAAAAAGAAAATTATATAAACAATAATGATAAAATAATCTGGAAAAAAAAATCCTTACCTTGGAACTTTTAAAAACATTCTGTTTTTCTGGCTCAGCTGTCCATGGACATCACATTCTGCAAGGTAGAACACAGAAAGCTTCTGAGAAACTTGCACGATTAGGTTTTAGTCTTGCCCAGAATATATTCCCAGCATATTATCATGGAAGGATTTGGGAAATGGGGTGAATGTCACCTATTACAACTACTTTGAAAGACTGCAAATATGAACTTTCAATGAAGTACCAAAAAGAAAGGTGCAGTCTTCCTGCTCCCAGATTTGGTTAGTGGTGCTTCCATTGTTCTGTACTAATAGTATCAACAGAGTAAAATGCTATCCCTAATGTCACAATTTGGTCTGGAATGAAACACGATTTATGTAAATTAGGAAATTCTGCAAGAAAATAAAAAGATAAATGGATTAGAAAAAGAAAACAGAAAAGAAATTGTAGTAATACGGTTATACCTCAAAATATGATTATATTAATTAAATTCTTAAAACCATAGCTGTTGTTTAATAAAGATGAGAAAAGTTAATGAAAACCAGATGGAGGCACATCAAAATAGTATTTGCTAAATAAACATAGGTGATTATTAATTTACAGTTCAACAACTATATGCTAATGCAACATGAATCCATGACATGAAGATTTTTTTCACAAGATGAAAATATTTATTACTTCTTACTCTATATAAATAAGACATGTGATATTTTAAAAAGTACTCTCTATTTGAAAAATTATGCTCCAAGCAGCCGCATATGATAAATAACTAGGGATTACATGTGATATCTACAAGGATGAGAGGGTTTTTCATGACAGTACCAGATTGCTCCAGCTAAGAATTTGGAGCAAAGATATGTACAAGGCATACAAGAAAATTAATTCAGCTTTTTTCAAAAGCAGAAATAGAAAATCAACTATGCATGTTTTATAACAGCATTTTGAGTGTTAGTGTAGCAAATTAAATTATGTGGTAGTCAGTAGCCTTTACTGATAAATCACATGGCAGTCATTGTTAAGGATATCCAGTCAAATCTACAAATTTCATTGGCGACACTGATGACAGCATTTTTATGTTATCTTATGCTTTCTTTTTGCCATAACAAAGACACTTATCTTGGACACGAAGACTAACCATTGAGCTCCATTAACTCTACACAAAAAAAAATTTAGGTTTAAAAAAGTTATCGGAAGACGTAATGAAAGAGAAGAAAATGTAAATTAACAGAAAACTTAATTTTTTGATTAAATAGTAATCGCTATGATAAGAAAACATAAGCACAGAGCAAGAAAATCACTATCTTTTTATGGTATCCACATGACATTTTAATCCATGTATAACAACAAAAAAGGAAACAAATGAAAATCCCCACTTCTGGCTACACAGACTCATCAACGGTAACAGCAATGCCCCGCAATCCATATGTTCATCCACATCAGTTTAACAGAATAACAAATTTAAATGCATATTATTATAGTTATAATTACATAAAATAAACTTAGTCAGACAGAAATTTTCATTTACACTTGCTAGCAACCATATGAACTTTTTTTTTTGAAAAAGAACTTAAAATGTTTCCTATAATATTAAGTTTTTAAAAGTAGTTTTGATAATGCAGATCTGAAGTTCAATACAATATCGGCCTCATGATGAGTAGCACTATATTCTCCAAAAAGTCCCACCCAGGTCAATAAGACTACTGAAGACAAAGTATAAATATATGTTAATTTCTTTCCAGTAACATTTAGGTATCTCTGGTTTTAACATACTGACTGACCATTCACTGAGTATGTAATGAGCCCACGTGGGTTTCGGTATCAGCTCAGGCTCCAAGCTAAATGCATTCTGTCCACATGATCAATAAAGATGGACATATATTTACAGCAAACTTCAGATCACATAAGTAGAATCATCCTTTGGAGATGCCATCTCACATTGTTATGTATATGACAGCATTTACAATTAATTGGCTCTGATTTAGACACCATGCATTGTTGCCTAGCAAGACTATTTCAAAACACAATACCTGTCTGCCTTTAAAAAATATGTTTTATTTTATAAAGCTAAGTAAAATATTTCTTGCCTTTTCTACAATGGTTGGAAAATTGTTCAAGTGGAAGGAATTAATGCATTTAGCATCACAAACCTGCATTTCAGAAATAGGCAACATTTTGTAAAGGAAGAGAGCTTCCTAACAAAGCTTCAGAACTTACGTAGTCTTCTAAATGTTAACGTTTATCTGAGGCAAGACAGACTTCATGATACTGATATGGTTGTTTAATAAAATTCTCTGTTGCCATCAATTTCAGCAATATATTTGCATCAAAAAATAGATTGAAGCAAGACATAAAAAGACATTAAACTTTTCCAACATTTTACTATATTAAGAGTTAGATTCATTTTCTGGATGAGATATTGGAGAGGGAGCTCTGAAAAATTAAGTAATTAAATAAAGAATTCTATATTCCATATGCAACATTTCAGTTAACTGATGTCATTTTGCTTCAGTTCCTGAAACAAAGACTGGGGATAGCATTCCCCTTCACCTCTCCTTCATCAGCTTTTTCTTCTCGGGCTTCAATTTTCCAGGTTACCAAGTACAGTTAAGTAACTTCACACCGTTCAGTTACCACTGGATTGTAATAGGACTGACACTCTCACTCCCACTAATCTTTCTCTAAGTCATATGTTGTAATATGGCAATATGTATTGATGCTGACTATATATTTCTAATGGAGAATCCAGGTGCTATTTGTAACTTCTAGGTATCCCCTTAGCAGTAATACAGTAAAATCCCATGTGGCTTTCTGCTTAAGATTTGTAGGATGTTCACATTCCATAGGGACATGTATAGAAATACAGAACTGAAACTACATTACATCACAAATTTCATACCATTTCTGTGCAGAAATAAACTGTTCATCAGTAATTTTTTGTCTGGACTGTATCTATATTTCCCTTTTACAGAAGGTGTGAAAGAGTGTTTGGCGTATGATAACCAGTGATAGAGTAAGACTTAAATAATGTTTCTAGTGCATTTTGATATTCTTAACTATGCAGTATATTGTGGTTTTAATGTCTGGCAAGATATCTGTATACTTTATGTAGATAATATATGCAATATAGAAACTTTTATTATCTATATCTACCATTTTTCACTTAAACTAATAAATTCACTGATAAACTAATAAAACAATGGCATTATTCAGATGTTTTACTGATAATAAAACACAAGCAGTTGCTTACTTGTGTTTTCCACTGCTCTACAATAATGCTTAAAATCTCTTGCTCAGAAATCACAATTCCTTCATTCTGAACAGCAAATCAGTAGTCTTCTTCCTTCTATTGCCTAGTGTATGGAGATTTTAAGCTGACATTGTTACAATAAATAGCAAGTTAAGAGACTAAAGAAAGAAACAGCCAGTCCTTACATACCACTTCTCTTTTTATATATTACCATAAAAAATATAATCAATAAAGATGCTCAAGCTAGCCTCATCCCAGCCTATGGTTCAAAGAATATGGAACTACACCACAGTATCTTGAAAAAAAGGATTTTCAGTTTTGTAATAGATTTGTCTCATATCTTTCTTGATTTGCTAGCACTCAGTCTTGACAACTGACTGGATATATTTAAATTTAGGTTTAAATTTAGAGTGAAAATCCAAACCCAGTATCATATGATCATATTTATCTTGATATAAGTTGCTTTCACTTTGACTTTTAATCATTTTACTTTCAAAGAAGAGCCAGTAACATAAAGTACACAAGACTGACTGAGAATACCATGGTATGGTTCCTGAACACATTCATCAGCTCATGAGTTTTCAGTGCAGTAGATTTGTAACTATCTTCCCTTTTGGTTAAAAGAAGGTGGATTCAAATTTTACACTATGACTCTCTTATTTGTATTTGTATTATTTGTACAAATGTTAGAGCATGGCTCTCTTAAAACCAGTACAGTCTTTCCAACAAAATTATGTTCAATTAGTAAATAACCTTTAAAATAAAATTCTTTCCATAATCCCAAATTCTTAGACTACATGTGATACAAATGTCCAGCAGTAAAATGTTTAACATCTCCAAAAGAGAATCACTGTTCTCTGCAAGTTCTAAACAAGTAAACTCAGAATTACGTCTTTAGGAATACTGACTGCACTTTCAGAAATGCAGCTTCTCTGTAATCATGTTTTGAATAGTACTGAGAAGGATGAAAGTTTAGGGTTATTTTGTTTGCTTTTAATCAAAGGTCTATATTTTGAAAAAGAGAAGGTACTGCTCAACAACTCCCTGTTTCCAGACAATGTCAGTATAATCTAGGTCTCAGCATTCTGCATGCTGCCTTTCATGTTACAGGAAATACTATTTTAATCATCCGCAGTGTCTGTTGAAGTACGTTTCTTGTTATAACTGAAAGAATATATCTTCACATCTCTTTGCATTTTTCATTTTTTAATCATAAAAATAATAATTTTAAAAGCTGTCATGTCATAATGGCTGCTGACTTAAACAACTGGCCCACTAGAAAAACATTTGCATAACATTTAAAGTCTTGATTATGAAACAAATTATGGTATAAATAGATTATTTTATATTACTTGTCTATTTAAACATTAATTGTAAGGGTTAGGTAGCTGTACAACCCATCAAAGCCCTTTAATTCTTGAAACAACAAACTTATCAGGATGTTCCAGAGAAGCTAGTCACAATACACATTTCTCCATCACTCTTAGATACGTATAATTAAAGTTTAATATCTGAAAATCTAATTTTATACCAAACTGTATGAATAATTTTTAAATTATAATAAATTTACCAAATAGAAAACTTGAGCTGACATGTTTTTCAGAAGATTTTTTCTCATTATATGTATATGACTACGTAATATCAAAACGACCCCTCTAAGATCACATTAGCATCTGGGTTTTTTAGAAGTTTGCTTTGAAATCTAACTGCACAATCATGAATCTATTCTTATGTCCTCTTCAGTAAAGTGCAAGCTAGTTCACAAAGAATGTTTACTATCATGTTTTCTTCTCCTCCCGCTCAATTTCTCTTCTGCTTCAGTTAATGTTTTCATTAAGCATTTTCGTGCTCATAGGTGCATATAGGGACACCTAGTGGCAGCAACTGAGGGAAACTCCCCAGGTTGGGGAAGATTTGGAGGTCACCACTACTGCGAAATCCACATCATGTCAGAACATGAAACTTCAGTTCATTGTAAGGCTTTGCCACTTTTAGTAGAATGAGCCCACTTGCTTATGAAAAAAAAAAAAATAATCCTTACTTCCTTTTAATGCAACATAACATAGTTGTAGTGCCTATTAGGCAGAATGGTTAAATAATAGATTGATTTTGAATTATCACTGTATAAATAAAACTTCATATTTATTTTAAATAAAGATCAAACTGCTCCATTAAGAGTCAGCCTATTCTATGTTATTAAGTGAATGCATGCAGATAAATGTGTGAAATTAATATGTATTATGTTGATATTTTGTAAATATATGTTTAAACATATAGAAATATGTGTGACTATTTGGTTTTTAGAAATCAGTTTGAGGATTGAGTTTATGGTTTTATTATTGGTTGAGGGTGTTTTCTTGTTGTTGTTGTTGGGGTTTTTTCTATAAATTACTATGCATGGAGATAGGTTGTCTTAAATAACACTTCCAAAAAGTAAAACATCTGATTATTTTCAGGCAAATTATGCTAATGATAAAACATAAAACTAAGCACCAGTATCCTCTTATAGTCACACAGGGCTAAGTTTACAAAAATATATATCTGCTCCTACCTATCATTTACAGTGCCTAGATCCAGTATTCAGAAACCATTAATATTGCTAAAGTTCTCGCTGGATACCTTCATCTGCCTCAAGGATCTACATTCCCTGCTGTATATTTTATTGCCAACAACATTTAACTAGACCGAATTTTTTTCATGGACATTAGGAACCACATCAGTGCTGTTACTGCTGAGTCACTTGGAAGTCTAATTCATACATAATCACTGATTTTCAATTTCTGACTTCCCCTGCTTGTTTTGCTTGTGAGGAAGAGTTCAATAGAAATTCTCATGGGATGCCTAACCTCTCCTAAAGTGAACAGGAACAAGACAGGTCAGTCTCTATGTTTGGAGGATAGTATACTCATCATGCTCAAATTTCTATTAAGTAATCTGGATTAAGGATTTTAACCCAGCTCCTACTGAATGTTTCAACCATTAAGACAGAAAACACTTGGTAAGTTTCTGAGTTTCTCCTATTAAATCTGTTGTACTTACTGTAAGAAAATTAAAGCAGAAAGAAAAGAATAATCTAATAGATTTGTAATTTAGGGGCTACCCTAAATAATGTGTGTAAGAATATCAATAACCCCTGTATAGTTCCTATCCTACAATTCCCACCAAAAAAAATAAAAAAAAACTACCCCAGATGAAGTGTTCAGATCCACATTAAATCAGAATCCTTTTTTTTTTTTTTTTCCTGTTCTTATGGATAGATTTAGACTCCTGATATTATATATTTGATGTAACACAATTTTAATTATTTGATAATCCTAAGTATAGCAAGGAGATAAGAGAGGTGAAAAGTCAGATCTGATGTATAATGACACAACAGTTCACAAAATTTTAGAGATATTTTTTCGTCTATGTCACTTAATCCATGCCATGACCTATTGAAAATGCTGCAATTTTAGCTAGTATTTTTAGGAGAACATAACTGAGTTGAATATTATTTTCATAAGTAGTAATAGGAAGCATAGGAACATAGAGCTGGAAAGGCCTATCTAAATTTCTACACCCACACAGTTTTGGGTACCACATACTAAATATGTAGTAAAACAAAAAAGAAGTCTATAGCATTTTTAGTCCAGATGGTACCACACACTGCCCAGCACTAAAACAAAACCTTTAATTTTTCAGTAAAGACCAAAAGCCAGACCTTTAATGTTCCTTGGGGAAAAAGAAAAAAGGATGAACAAGAGGAACAAGGGCACCATCAGTGGTCCACCAAGGTCCCTGCAATAGGAGGAAATATATGAGAAATTTCTTGCAGAATGTTCTAAGAATTAAAACATGCCCCTATTTTACAAAGGAAAACAAAAAAAAAGAAAGAAATTAACAGAACTCAGAATCTAAATTATACAATAAGGGGAGAAACCATCCTTCCTGATCTGAGAGCCTGAGGTAAGCCCTAAGGCAGTGAAATGATACAGTACAAATGTAGAACAACCATATTCCATCTTCTTCAAAAGTCCTTTTCTTCTGAACTTGGTACAAATGTCACTTTCTTAACAGGAACTGTTCCATTCAATTTCACAATGCTTTCTGTGAGCTTTTCAAGTTCTATCTTAAAACAACTTTGGTTTATTGGCCCAATTACCTATTTGGAAGACCTTCCCAGTATCTCACTTTTCAGACCATCAGTGAATTTCTTCACATTTCTAGGCTATCTTAAATATAATCAATACATGAGTATTTGATGGCATGCCAACATCACTCTTTAGTTCAAATGCTTTCTGTCTTTTTTTAGTTTTTAACCAAAAATGCATTTGTAAGGAATCACATGCCCTTTCAATATCTATTTGGCTATGTATACCTTTTGAGTTTTTTAATCTCTCTTCTGTAGAGACATTTTCTATGCCCTAATTACCCTAGTTGCTTTCAGATCTTTAAATTTCATTTTAGAATCTTCTTTAAATGTATGACTAAAACCATAGAACAGGAATTAATGAAAAAGCACATCCTTTACAACAGTGTTAACACCTTCACACCTATTAGGACAATTCTGCCTAATACATCCTAGAATCACATTTCTCTTTTCCTTTTATGCCAGTAGTTCTTTTATAATGGTAACATATGGTCACTTTCTGATTGACCAGTACCTTCAGATTTTTAGAATTTGTATAAAATTGGATCTTCCTGATTTCTAGCATAAGTTTTCATTCATTACTTTGTAGGTTACATTCAATTTCATACCATTCCTATCAGCCCAAGCCAAAAGAAAATTATATATAGACAGACATGAATTAAAGTTATAATTATTGACATGTTAAAATATTTCCAGTAACATTAAATTTATATATATTTATATACAGTGTATATATATATTGACATATATATGCATCGGCACAAGCACACAGAGATATATATGTATGTATATCTACATAAACATATATATATATAGGTGTGCATATATAGAAGTCTTCTCATTATCCGGTTCTCAGGAAGACCTCTAGTTTTATATGGTCTACAGACTTTGTCCAGACACACTTACTTTATACCCTGAAATCACTGCTAAATGTATTACAAACAACCAGGCTCAAAACTGGTCCAAGAAACTGCAGTAATTACTTCCATCAATTCAGATAACTCCCCTCTCAACATCAGGTACTTTCTTCTTGTCTAAACTTCTTAGAAATTTAGTAATTCTTGTATGCATCCTCCTGAGTTCAAACATTTCCAGTCCTTACTTCTGGATCTGCATTTCTTGTGTGAATCCTTTCATCACTTTAAGGCAGAAATTTTCTGGACCAAATGCCTGTGACACAGAGTACCAGATACACTGATGATGTAATTTGTCTTGCCCTATTCCTACTTTCATTATATATGAAAATTCACAGTCTTACCAGAAAGAGAGGCAACTTTTCCAGTAAATATTTAGTCCAGGCCTGCATTATTCTTAACATCCATCCTACTTCTTAAGCTCTCATTTTACCTACATTGCTCAAGAAATTTTTACTATGTTTTAGTTTTCTGTGCAAGTTTTGGTTTAACAAGGTTTCTGACCATCCTCAGTTTGGTTTTATACCTTCTAATTATTGACACAGATTCTCCTTGTCAATAATCAAGGAGATTAATCAATATCTCTTTTCGATACTTTATAGGGCTTCAGCTTAATAACTTGCTTAAGGTTTTTACCTTCTGGGAATTCTTTTTCATCTCTATTGTTTGGGTTGGTTTTTTTGTTTGTTTTGCCCCCTCTCCCTCAGTGGAAACATTCAACAGTGTTTGAATTTTTTAAAATAAAGTAATATCATACTTTATTTGAATTCTAATTCTGGTGCTTCTTACTCAAGACTATCCCACTAAACATTTTGTTTCTGATTATGCCTTTTTGAAACACTTGACTGAATTTACAGATCCTCCACATTTTTCTGTCTTGCAACTTCACATTAAGTGGAAAAGCTCAAAATCACTAGATTTAAGATTATTTTCTATCATCAGTTTTTCCTGCAGACCCTATCTTACACTAAAATTAAGCCTAAGTTATCCTTGGCTCTTGCTTGCTCAGTGTCTGTTCCATAGAAAAATCTATCCTCTATGGTGTTCAAATTCATAACATCCCCAACATCATTGACTGATTTTTTTCTGATATTTGCCTGTGAAATATCATACGAATTTGCATAATCACACAATAGCAATTTTTACCTGGGTTTTTTCCTATATTTGTAGGCATGATTATCCACATCAAATCTGTACCAGCAGGTTCATAATACATTGCATCCCAATGAGGCTTTTTTCCTACACTTTGCTCAATAATTTTCATTCAGGCAGTCACTTGTCTCATCTTCACCCTCAAATTTAAGTTCGTTATTGCACTATTGCTTAACAGTCTTCACTCCTTAACAGTTTTCAGTGCATTTACATGAAATTAATCCACCACCTTTTTTGTCTTTCCTAAACAGTGTGTGTCCATCAGTTTCAATATATTTCACCTATGTCTTTGGTATCTCCATGTTCCTGTTTTCCCATAACGTTTGGTTTCACACGCTATGTTAACTGTTCCTGCTACTCTTATTGACTGATCAGCTATAGAAAGGGAATAGAACTGTTACAGTTACAAGTTGTTGTAGATATAATCCATGTATTAATCATATCATTTTGTTCATCTATCTTTTCTGTTGTTCTATCCTCATTCACATCCCTCTATTTGCATTCCATATGAGGATTATACAAGTTACTTCCAATTTTCCTCCTAAGTTTTTCAGTTTAAGGGGTTTAGGAGCTGTTCATTTAGTGAAAGGCAGATGAAAGATAAATTGCAAAGGGGAAAACACTATACTAATAAAGACCTCTTTATATCTCCTAAATATAGCAATATTTATTGCTTGATGTTAGTGTGCTCATGCTTATAATGACGGTTCGAGTTCAAATATTCAGATATAACTTTCCACTGTAAGGAACAATTTCAGACTATGTAGACTCCATTCCTTGCAAGGAATACAGAGCTGTGCACTCTCATGCTAGTCATGAATATAGAAATCAATATTCTAAAAAACTCTACAGAACTTTAAGGTATTTACCAAAAATATAATATTAACCAGATGTTGTGGTTTAACAGCAGAGTAAGAACGGATGGAACAGCAGCATGATAGTTCTACACTAGTAACTATTTAAACCTCGTGTGCTACTAAAATAATCTAGGAGTCCAGCAACTTCGAAGTAAGATTTTATTAAATCAGATTTTCTATTCATTATGATTTTCTATATCTAATTAGCACAGGACCAGAATAATTAAATTGAAACATATTTACAATACTGACTTTTACATAATAGTTTTTAACATGATTTGGGGTTTATGAAATGTCAACTTTTCCAAAACAGCTTTGTTGAAAGAGTTAACCTCAGGCTAGCTACCAAGGTTGTTTTAAATATGTTTCTGTCTTGTGTATAAAAAAACTATTTATGTGTGTCTGATTTTGCGTGGCAGAGAGAAAAATAGCATAGAAACACAGACAGATATTATAAATAAGACAGACCTTAAAAATGCAAGCATATATGCATAAAATCCCCTATAATCAAAATACAGAATTATTGAATCAAAACAAAAATGTTATTAAAAAAATAGTGAGGTCATAAGGAGCTCCTGTAATACATGTCTATTTACTATTTGTGGATTCTTCTTATTCCACTATCATCATATATTTCATGGGGAACATTAGCAAAGGTTTAAAGAGTATGTGTGTGGGGGGGGGGGAAACGGCATAGTGCGGTTCGGTATTCTCTTCCTGACTAAAACTAGTCTCTTGGAACTCAGTCTAAAACCATCCAAAACCTTCCACTGAATCATCTGGTTTTGTATCAAAACTAGAACGTCAGAGATTCTTTAATAATAAAAGTACTTTGTACCACTGAGAAGCTTTCCAAGACTCAGGAGTATTATCTGGTCTGTATAAGAAAGTTGTCTTCCATCCAAACACCAGATTTTGCTTATTTCAGGCCTAGGGAAAGAGGATTTGAGTCACACCCCTTCTACATTTGCAAAGAAAAGAATACATCTTTGGGGGAAGGCTGAGCATTAAGAACAAGGTGGCTCTATACAGTCATCCCTAGGTTTAGCATGTTAGGATGTCAAGATACAAGCTCACAGATGCCTGCTGACGATAGAGATGTGATGACTTCAGCTATCATACACAGAGCATTCCTCCCTCCTCAGTGTTTAGACTCGCACCAGAAAACCCACGAAGGCACGACTACATCTAGCATGACATTTGAGCTACAGCTGGATTCCAGCCTCTGTGCTGTGCACATAGGATGTACATTAGGTGTTCCTGTATGCATAACACCAATTCCATTTACGTACTAAAATGTACGCACCGATTAACGGTAATGAATACACAGATGTGAACAGGTGCACATCTTTGCATCTATGCAATTAAATTACCTTTTTTTTTCTGTCGTTTCTGTTTATTTGTCTATAGATCGGCAAAATACGTAATTTCAGGGAAAATAAAAACCACAGGCTAAACGTAAAAAACCTTCACCACTGCCACAGCCAGCTTTGCACACAAAACCCCTCCATGTTCCATACGCAAATGGAAAAACGGCAGTTTTCCCAGCCGGCAACAAAGAGAACCCGGTCAGCACAGCTGCGCCTACTTCGCCTCTCCCCGTCGCGGCCACCGACGTCCGCCTGCAGGCCGGTCTCCCGCCCTGCGGGGTTGCCCGCGGCAGGCAGCAGCGCGCTCGCGGGTCGGCCCTGCGCGGTGCGGCGCGGCCCAACCACCGCCCTGCGCTGCCACCTGGCGGCGGCGGGAGGCACCACGCCGCGCCGTGCCGGCAGCCCGCGGCCAGGCGGCCCCGCGGCGGCGGTCGCACGGAGCGCCCGGGAGCGCTGCCGGCACCGCGGCCTCTGCTGCCGCGGGGACCGGGCCGGGCGGGGACAGGGGGGCGTCCGCAGAGTCGCTCAGTTGTTGCTGCTGCACCCCCAACGCGCCCCGTGGGCAGAGGGGAGCAAGATAAAATAAAGGATCCTGACAGGCACCCCGCGTCTCCGCATTCGGAGGATGCGTGCGGCGGCACTCGGCGTTTCCTTTCACTGTCACCACCCAGCTCCCCGCGGTCTCCGCGGATGCTGCGGAGACTCCCGCACACCGAGCAGCAGCTGCCGACGGGGCACCAGCTCCCGCCTCCCGCCCAGCGCCCACTCCGCGCCGCCGGGCAACGGTCAGCAAGCGCTGCGGGGGGAGCACGGGGGGCAGCCGGGCACCGGGACTACGGCCCGGTGTGTGTGTGTGGGTGAGGGTAAGCGGAGGCGGCGTCCGGGGCGGCGGGGCGCGGGGAAAGTTGTCCCGAGCCAGGAAAAGTGTGAGTACAGCCCCGGGGTGCGCGGGTGGGAGCGCGCGGCGCCAGTGTCAGCATGTGCGTGCCCGCGCCTGTGCGGGGTGTGAGCCTGCGTGCGGGCTGCGCCGCGCCGTCAGTCGGGGACACCCGCCCTGCCACCCCGGACAGCGGCCCTCCCCCGCCGCCCCCTCCCTCCCGCCTCCCTCGCCACCCCCCCCGCCGCACTCAGCTCCCCCCCCGCCGCCGCCCCGCCCTCGCTCCCCTCCCACCCCCCACCCCCCCTTCCCCGCTGCGCTGAGCGGCGGCGGGGGAGAGCGCGGCGCCCCGCTGGCCGCCCACCGCCCGCGCCGTGCGGGTGCGCGCGCCCCCGCGGGTGCCCGGGAGCGCGCGCGCGCGCTCTCCCCCGCGTGTGTGAGCGTGCGCGCGCGTGTGTGTGCGCCCCTGTGCGAGCGCTGGTGTCTCGGCGCCGCCTGCGTGCGGGGGGCTGTTTGTGCGCGTTCCGCACCCAGCCTCCCCGGCTGCCGCGATACTCGCCTCCCCCGCCGCCGCCCCGGCGGCTCCGCGCAGCGCCCGCGCAGCGCCCGCGCAGCGGGTAGGCATCTTCATGGGTTGCCACCATGCTTGGGCCCTGGAGATTTCGGGCGAAGTAAGTACCCGGGTTGACTTTTCTCGCGCTCTCTTTCTCTCTGCTCTTCCTCCCTTCCTTCTTCTCCTTCCCTGCCGGGTCTTTCCTTGCTGTTGCTTTCAACCCCCACCCCCATCCCCCGCCCCCCCGTCCGTCCCCCCCCCTCGCGGAAAGCCATTTCTCCCAACTCTGGGTGCTGCTCAGCTGGGCGGCAGCGTCCGGTGGGGGCTGCTGGCTGGCTGCTGCTGTCGGCGGTACTGAGAGCGGCTTCGAGCCGGATATGCAGTGCGGTAATCTAAGGGTTGAACTCTTGGGGGAAAAAAAAAAAACCACACACACACACACACACACACACACACACAAGAAAAATCCCGATGCAACCCCTTTCCTCTTCTCCCCTCCCCCTCCTTCGCGCCCCCCCCCCCCAATATGAACCTCTGTAGGGAGCTGGCGAACAGCAGCAGGCAGTCATCACAGAGGGGTTTTCAGGGCAGGATTGCAACCTTCCATATAGCCAGCTACAACTTTATTTTCTTTACCTCCCCCCTCCCCTCCCCCCCCTCCCCTTTTTTTTTTTTCAAGGAAAGAGAGAAAGAAGGAGGTAGAGAATATTGCATTTGCCTCCTTTACTAACCATAATTGAATTAAAGTTGTAAAATGCCTGGGAGTTTAACACCGAGCGGGCAGGTTTTCAATGGCGCTTTTTTTCTTCCTCCCCCCTCTGAAGAACTGTCGGTTAATGGATGAATGGATCTGATCGAGCTGAGAAAGAATATGCTAGATACATGCCTTTGAGTAAGATTTCTGCTGCCTTTATGCAGTGAAGCCTTTTGCTTTGAGTAATTCCAATCCAGTTGACGTCTGGTCAGAATTAGAGAGAGATTCGCCGAGACTTCCGATTTCTTGCTGCATGACTGCTTTTGCTGCAAGTGCTAGATTTGCAGCCTTGAACCTGATGCCACAGGAGATGTCTTGCAGTACTGAGACTTCCCGTTTTTTAGGATGCGTTCCTCCAAACCAGAGTTGTGGCATGAGGATTGGAGCTCTGAGGTGGACGATGGAAAATGCAAACCTGCTCCAAGATCCCAGCATTTAAGCCTGGATGATTTATTAGACTTCCCCTACTGACACACAGAGTGCATTTATTTTCCCTATTCATATTGCTTTTTGGATTAGTATAAGTAGAAGAAAGCCACAAGGAGTCAGAAAAATTGCAAGAAGGAATGGAAATGGGATTTTTTTTCGAGCTAGGTGAAATTTGGGTATTAAATTATTGACGTAGGTCAGTGGTAGGGTTTCCTTTCCACCCCCCTTGGCTTTTAATCAGCCCGGGTGTCTTCTCCCCTAAAGAATGAAGAGTACTGACAGCCATCGCTGCTTATAATCAGTAACTCTGATGCTTGAAGTGTTGGCAATGAGATATTTCTATGAGACCTATTTAGATCTCTCCAGTTCTACCAGGCTAGTTTTGCAGAACATTGGGAATAAGCGATATGTCAGATATGGCTGAGACTCTGAAGATGATCCACATGTTTTACGTTTTTCACAAATTTTGGGTGAGTGGTTAAAATATTTCCTTTAAGTGTGTGTGTCTGTGTGTGTGTGTGTAAGAACTGAAGACCTCTGCTTGATAGTCAGCTCTGTTACACTGTACATAACTCATGAAAGGGGGGGAATCATAAAATCAATTAAAATTATTTGCTTGTGTAAAGATATTAAATTTCGCTCACTGAAGAGAGCTGTTAAGTGCATTGAAGTAGGAGGTTAACATATTTAATCTCGTTACTGAAGAATTCCACCACAGAAGTCATCTAGGGGGTGCGTGTGTGTGATGTCTGTGTGGGTGGGTGTGTGCTTTGTAAATGTACAGATAGAAAAAAAAAAATCCATAAAAGAGTTTTAAGAAATGGGCGATGTGGAGAATGTGTCAGTATTCTCTCTGTTGCATTAAGCTGCCGTTTTCAGTACTGAGCATTTCTCTTCAGATTCCTACCATGGCATTTCCACCACCGGTTAAAAATCAAGGTGGAAGGAGGGGAAGACCTTGGTGCGCTGTTCACTGGGGAGGTTCTGAAGGGAAGGGGCAGCTGGGTAATAGGGTAGGTGGGAAACCTCATAAAATGGTGCTTCTTTTCTCTTAAATTAGAACTGTGAAACTGAACTGACAGCCATTTTATGTATATTTATTGGGCTGGTCGTGCAAAAGAATTCCAAGGAAGCATTGAAATGCACCCCACAGAAACAGAACCAGAACAATTCCTACTGTGACCTCACCTTTTTAAACACCGCAGGCATTTGACTCACTAGGAGTTGCCCATCAACCTTTTAATCAATGCATGTCATCCAGTTTTCAAAAGTGTGGGAATTAGAAGCGACAGTAGTTTTTTTGTTTGTTTGATTAACAATCCATTCTCTACCCCACTGAAGATACATATAAACTTTGTGTCCATTTTAGATTTTATGGGGCTATGCTATTATGCTGCTTTCTTTTTTTTCTCCTTACCCTCACAGGAAATAAAATGCACGCTTGCTGCTCTACAGTAACTTTGGAACAGGACCTCAACAAAAAAATGCATATCTGGATGCTGCAGACGATCGCATTTGCTCTAACATCGCTAGTCCTTTCGTGGGCAGAAAGCATCGAGTATTATGGGGAAATCTGTGATAATGCATGTCCTTGTGAGGAGAAGGACAGCATCTTAACAGTGAGCTGTGAAAACAGAGGGATCATCAGCCTTTTTGAGATCAGTCCACCAAGGTTCCCTGTCTACCACCTCTTGTTGTCCGGGAACCTTTTGAACAGGCTGTACCCAAACCAGTTTGTCAATTACACGGGGGCTTCGATTTTGCATCTGGGGAGCAATGACATACAAGACATCGAAACAGGGGCCTTTCATGGTCTGAGAGGTTTAAGGAGGCTGCACCTGAATAACAACAAGCTGGAACTTTTACGAGATGACACTTTTCTTGGGCTAGAGAGTTTGGAATACCTACAGGTTGATTATAATTACATTAGCATCATTGAACCCAATGCCTTCAGCAAACTGCATTTGCTGCAGGTGCTGATTCTCAATGATAACCTCCTCTCTAGTTTGCCCAACAACCTCTTCCGTTTTGTGCCCTTAACGCACCTGGACCTGAGGGGTAACCGGCTGAAGCTGTTGCCTTATGTGGGCCTTTTGCAGCACATGGATAAAGTGGTGGAGCTGCAGCTGGAGGAAAACCCCTGGAATTGCTCCTGTGAGTTGATTGCTCTAAAGGATTGGCTGGACAGCATCTCCTACTCTGCTCTGGTGGGAGATGTGGTTTGTGAGACCCCTTTCCGTTTACATGGTCGAGACTTGGATGAAGTCTCCAAGCAGGAGCTTTGCCCCAGGAGGCTTATCTCGGATTATGAAATGAGACCGCAGACACCACTGAGCACAACAGGGTATTTCCACACTACCCCAGCTTCAGTCAACTCCGTGGCCACTTCTTCTTCAGCTGTTTACAAATCCCCCTTGAAGCCCCCCAAAGGGACCCGCCAACCCAACAAGACAAGGGTGCGTCCCACTTCCCGCCTGCCCTCAAAAGACCTAGGATACAGCAACTACGGCCCCAGCATTGCCTACCAGACCAAATCCCCGGTGCCTTTGGAGTGCCCCACTGCCTGCACTTGCAACTTGCAGATTTCTGACCTGGGCCTCAATGTCAATTGTCAGGAGAGGAAGATTGAGAGCATTTCTGAACTGCAGCCCAAACCCTATAATCCTAAGAAGATGTATCTGACAGAAAACTACATTGCTTTGGTACGCAGGGCAGATTTTGTGGATGCTACTGGGCTGGATTTGCTGCATCTGGGCAATAATCGTATCTCGGTCATTCAGGACCGGGCTTTTGGGGATTTAACTAATTTGCGAAGGCTGTACCTGAATGGGAACCGGATCGAGCGGCTGAGCCCAGAGCTGTTCTATGGGCTGCAAAGCCTGCAGTACCTCTTCCTGCAGTACAACGTCATCCGGGAGATAGAGGCAGGCACCTTTGAACCTGTCCCCAACCTTCAGCTCTTGTTTTTGAACAACAATCTGCTGAGGTCTTTGCCGGGGAACATTTTTTCTGGTCTGTCTCTCTACAGGCTGAGCCTGCGGAGCAACCACTTCTCCTACCTGCCAGTGAGTGGGGTGCTGGACCAGCTGAAATCCCTGCTGCAGATCGACCTGCACGAGAACCCCTGGGACTGCACCTGCGACGTGGTGGGCATGAAGCTGTGGCTGGAGCAGCTCAACACCGGTGTCCTGGTGGATCAGGTTATCTGCGAGTCCCCTAAGAAGTTCGCCCAGAGCGACATGCGAGCCGTCCGGGCGGAGCTGCTGTGTCCCGACTACTCGGACATCGTCGTCTCCACGCCCACCCCGTCCCTGGGCCAGCTGCCGGCCAGGACCAGCCCCTCCTCCTCCACCGTGCGCCTCAACGGTACGGCGGCGGCGGGCGGCTCCGCGCCCGCGGGCGGCGCCGCCGGCAGCTCTTCGGTGCCGCTCTCGGTCCTGATCCTCAGCCTGCTGCTGGTCTTCATCATGTCCGTCTTCGTGGCGGCGGGGCTCTTCGTCCTGGTGATGAAGCGGCGCAAGAAGGGCCAGGGTGACCACGCCAGCGCCAACAACTCCGACGTGAGCTCCTTCAACATGCAGTACAGCGTCTACAGCGGCGGCGGGGGCCACCACCACCACCACCACCCCCACCTCCAGCAGCACCCGTCTCACCGCGGCGGCGGCAGCGGCGGGGGCGCGGCGCTGCCCAAAGTGAAGACCCCCGCCGGCCACGTCTACGAGTACATCCCTCACCCCCTGGGCCACATGTGCAAAAACCCCATCTACCGCTCGCGGGAGGGCAACGCGGGCGAGGATTACAAAGACCTCCACGAGCTCAAGGTGACCTACAGCAGCCACCCCTTGCAGCCCGGGGGGGGCGCGCAGCCGCCTCCGCCTCCCCCGCCGCCGCCGGCGCCCGGCGGGGAGGATGCGCCCGTGCGAAGCCCCGCGTATAGCGTGAGCACCATCGAGCCGCGGGAGGAGCTGCTCTCGCCGGTGCAAGACGCCGATCGCTTTTACAGGGGCATTTTGGAGCCCGACAAACACTCCTCCTCCACGCTGGGCACACCCGGCTCCACCCTCCCCGACTACCCCAAGCTCCCCGCCGCCTACACCTACTCCCCTAACTATGACCTTAGGCGTGCCCACCAGTACTTGCACCCGGGGCCGGGGGACGGCAGGCTCCGGGAGACGGTGCTCTACAGCCCCCCGAGTACTGTCTATGTAGAGCCCAACAGGAACGAGTACCTGGAGCTAAAAGCAAAACTAAACGCAGAGCCGGACTACCTCGAAGTGCTGGAAAAACAGACCACATTCAGCCAGTTCTGAGAAACAGCCCCCACCGTCCCCCGTTCCCCTTTCCCCGCCAACCACAGCAGCTCCTTCTCTAGAGTATTTGTATTTAACAACCACAGGCAAAACAAAGAAACGTAAATGCTGACCTCTCCTCCCTGCCCCCCTCCCCCGCCCTGTTAATTCATTTTATTGTAGGGTGAAGTGCCTTGGCACAGGATTTTTCAGCTTCGGGGAATGATTCTGAAAGGGTGTGCTGTTTGATTTCGTTTTCAGGGTTTGTTTGTTTGTTTTTCTTGTTTTTGGTTTTTTTTTTTCAGTTTTTGGAAGTGTAAGCCACCTATTGTGTAAACTGGGCACAACACTGGCATTGTGTGCGTGTCCATACGTGCTTGGGGAAGTTGGCTGGAGGGTCTTGTCAGGTCATATTCAGGTTACAAGTACAAAAGTCATGGTCACTTTTTTTTTTTTTTTATAATGTACAGACATTGGTGAATTCTGTTTTATTTCTGGTTGAAGAATACAATGCACATTTTACCCTTTTAGCCATGGGTGAGTCAAAATGGCTTTTATGGAGAGATTAGCACACCCCGACTTTAATACAAGGTTTCCTTTTTTTAAGGATGTGTTTGTATGCTTTCTGGACTTTTGAATTAAAAAAATATATTATGATCTTTAAAAGGATCACTGTAGATGTGGACAAATCATTAAAGAGTGCAGAGATATATGATCCATAACTGGTTAGTGAAAATAACTTATTGATGAAATATAAAAAAAAATATTTTATTGTAGCACCTATTTTTATATGCACATTAGCATTTCTCTTTCCTTCAGTATTCTAGGGCCTAATCCTGCAAAAATTCTCACTCACTTGAGTATCTCTACTTGTGAAAGAAGTCCCAGCTTAGGCCTTCATCCTGCAGGCACTTAAACACATGAACAGCTTTACCAATGTGTGTAGTCCCATAGACTCACTCATTGAGCAAAGTTAACCCAAAAGATTAGGATAGGGGATGCAGAACTATTCTTACAAGTAAAACGACTGGGATGTTTAAGTGATCTTTCTTTTTTTCAGGATGGAGTCCAAAGTCTGCAGATTGCTTTAAAGTGTTGCACTACATTGAGAGCTTATTTTCCAAAGCTGATGTAGTATCAGGAGGACATTTTAATCACTACAGATAATGCCAATTATGACCAAATCTTAACAGACAATCTGACACATATAATCTGATCACAATAGGAAAAAAATAATGTTCCTCTGATTAAAAATGTACCTCCTGCTCAGGCATCTGTTTGGGCAAACTAGTGAGGGAAACATGGAAGGCATTCATTATAGCAGGAAAAAAAATTGCCTCATTTTTGATTTGTCAGCTTTTTTTTTTTTTAATTTTTCTATAAGTTAACCAAAATATAATGATTTTACAACTGTTGTAGCCAGTTTCTGATTGTTTAGTCAAGTACAATTGCACTTGTACAGATCCATGTGTTTACTGGTGTCCTGAAAGACCAAATGATGGACTGTACACACCTATATACAATGTCTTTACCCCTTTGGGCAGCAGGCAATGGCAAGTATATACATAAACACAGCATCACTGTAAGGTGGGACAACTGATGTCTCATATGTATCCCAGCACATGTGATTTTTTAATAGTTTCTGAATAAACACTTGATAAATATTTCAAATGTAAGAATATGAAGTAATGAGTATTTGAAGTTTAAAATTTCTTGCCAAAATAATCTGTCTGTACGTTCGATTCTCTTTACTAGCAATCATGGCTCTTCAGAAAGGTCTAACATTTTTAGGCAAAATATAAGGTGTTGTCTATTTTCAACACACAACATACGGTAATTACCAGCATATATAACATGGATCAGAGAGTGACACATCGGTATGTGTTTCTGCAACATATTGGATAGGATAGTTTTATATTTACATTTTGTTTCCTTGCTGAAGTGTTCTTTAATATATGGAACAGGGTGATATAAGTGATATTTCACATGCAGTTTTGTCTTTCTTCATTAGGTTATCATGTTTGATATTTTTTGAAGAGTTGCTCCCTAGAACATCTTTTATTACAAAAGGGCTCTGTGCTGCTTTTCCTATCCATGTACAATCTGTCACTTTCTACAAAAACAAAGCTATATAAGTAGTTGGAATTCAAGATAAATGTTTTGTTGGCATGTGTTCTTCCCTCTATGCCACCCACACTGAGCGAAAAAAAAAAAAAAAGCATGACTGTATTTAGCTTGGACATTTTGGCAAGTGGAGTGTTACTTCAGTTTGAAATGCAGATATGAGGAGTGTTCTTTTGTCACTAGAGACACAACACATGGCTATTCTGTGTACTGCTCATGGTCTCCTGCAGACTTCCCACTGACACTCGTGAGAGCTGTGAGTATTGCTGCCTGAGGTGCAGTTCTGGAGCCCTAATTTTGAATTGCCTCCTTTATAACTATTGCTGAAACCAGTGGCCTGGTTCTCCTTCCATTTAAACTCAGTAAAGTCACACTGTTTTTATATGGGTATAAGTAAGAAAATTTCAGCCTCTCTGGCTCTGTCATTTACTAGGAGAAAGGCTAAGACAGTAAGGGTTGAATGAGAAGGTCCTGCAAACAGTATGTGTCTTTTTGTGTTTATATGTATGTTTTTCTCTGTGATTGTAAACTCATAAACAGGAGTTTGCATAGATGTCAGTACAAATGTAGGATTAGGTCCTTAATGTGAAAGGTACATTTTACATGGCATTCTGCCACAAAGAGGCAGCATTCACAAATGAGTAAATGAGCAGGAATTGCTTGAATTTGTGAGAAATAGCGAATAGAAATGCCTCGGCAGTCTGTTTATGCTTACATTCTGATGCTGCCATTTCTGAAGCTGGTAATACTGCTGCTTCCATGTTGTCGACACACACTTAATAACCGGTAATGAAGAATTTTTCTATGGGTCTACTCTAAAATCAGAACAAATCTCTTCAATTTCTCATCTTCAGTAGAAAAAATATATTATCAATTTCATTATTGGAGAAAAAAAATTGAATGTCATCAATTACCTTCAGAAAGTGCATTCTTGAAGATTGCAAAATAATATTCTTTAGTCCATAATTATCCTGAAACACACATGAAAGAACTATCTGTGAATGAGGACTTTAATGGAAGTAAGATTTCCCACTCAGTGGCTACAATGATAGGACATCTGTGGAAAATTATAATAAGACAAAGTAGATTTTATAAAAAGACAAAGGGAATGTGACTTGACAAAGGGAGATGTACTTCTGATTTTAAAAGAGGATAATTTGTTTAGAGAAACATGTAAGAATGTGACCTCTGTTTTATTAGCCAGATCAGTGAAACCTGCATAATGATCTGCTGATCTAGTGCTGACCAAAGGGGTAAAAGTGTAAGAATAAGAAAAAAAATAATGAAATCCATACTTTAAGAATACTGAATATTATTTTAGCTTGTTTAAGGTTGGTCATCAGACTTGTTTAGGTTGGTTATTAAAGTGATTTTTTTTTTTTTTTTTAGTCTTTTGACCAGTAATATTGAGCTTATTGAATCACTTGTATGGCCTCATGTTTTATTTCAAAAGTACATGAAATTCTGTAGTAAAAGAGGAGAGAAGGTGGAAGAGAATCCTCATTTCTCAATGTAACTACTGCAGTCAAACCACGGACTGTGAAAATATAGAACATTTATTCTTAGGAAGTAGAAGAAATATGCTTTGTATTTTCTGTTGGTTTTTGATATTGTGCCAATTTAATGTCCTAAATACTAATGGTGAATTTAGGGGTGAGGTACCTTTTCCTCTCTTTCCCTCTCCTTTTCTTTGTTAATTCTTCTCTCTCCTTCCCCTCTCCTCTCCTCTCCTCTCCTCTCCTCTCCTCTCCTCTCCTCTCCTCTCCTCTCCTCTCCTCTCCTCTCCTCTCCTCTCCTCTCCTCTCCTCTCCTCTCCTCTCTGTGCAATATTTAATTTCTGAATGTTTTCCTATGTTTTAATTTTTTACAAAGCATATAGCTAATTCTTAGGAGTATTCCTTTTAGGAAAACAGATTAGTTGGGGTGATACCTTCTCTCATATTGCACAATTATTTAATTCTTCAAGTAATATAAGAAAATCAATGGTATGATGTCATTTTAAAAAGACCCTCTGACCCATGAAGAACACAATTTAGAAAATGTATTTGAAAAGTCAACAGTAGGTAATCATGGTTGTTGGTAAAATATGAAGGTAACATCCTGGTTCTGTACGTTGTTCAGACTTTTGTTTAGCTGGAGCTAAAATGTCTGACCAGTGTGTTGTGTGTTTCTTACAGAAACTTAAGGGTCTGCTTAATGCATATGGTTCCCTCTGAGGGGGTGAGTCCATTAAGGCACTACATCCTGAAGGACAGGGTAAACAAGAGCTCCTTCATTTTCAGAGGGCAGGTTCTTTATGTTGCTCAGTGTCTCCAGGGAGCCTGAATAGCCTTTCATTTGGTTAAAGACTGGCATAGTTAAATGCAGTGTCTCCAAACCAGCCTCTAGAGGAGGGGACCAAAATTTTTTTTTTGGCTTATGCAGAACTGAGAATGCTATTGGCACTATTGGCATTAAACAAGAAAAATGAGGAGAGGAGAAAGTGAATGGCAGACACAATTCCATAGCTGTCAGCCTTCAAATAGTCTTCACACCTGCATTGATTATTTGATTGTAGGGAATTGTACGTCCTTTCTGCAGCATCCATTTACTCTGGAAAATATAGAACCTCAAGCTAAGGAGTGACAAGAGGATGGAGGAGTAGACGAGTGAGGCGATTCTGCGAGAGGAGAACCGGGCAGCCGTACTAATTGTTTGTTTACATAATTTCCCAAACTGTCTAAGAAATATCGCAATGTTCTCTGATGAAATGAGAGCACATAGATCTCCTTGCAGTCTAACAATACTGTCTTACAGATTCGTGTTTATCCATTTGTCCTAATATAAATAACACAAGTCTTTACAACTTATATTGCTTTTTCCTGTTCATTATTCATCTACATTTCAGAGTACCTAGCAGTATGATAATACTCCAGAAAACCTAAGCACATTTATGCTTTAGAATACTTGTTTATTTTTAAAACACTGAACAGAACAGAGTTGGGAAACAAAAAGAGGCATATTTAGGACCTAGGAACCAGAGGCATTTAGTTAATTGAATATATAAAGAAATGAAGTGTGATGACATTTGTAATTAAATGGTTATCAGATTAACTATTTAATTTACAGCTAACGGGCCACATTTTGCTTCTAGTTATGTAAGTACGCAGCTGGATTCCATTGAGATAAGGAAGTTACAAAACATTAACCTTACTCTTAGGAGTTTGACTTTTTGTCGTTGAAGTGAGCCATTCTCTTAGCATCTTTGTTTTATAAAGGGAAAGATTTCAATACAGTAATGATAAACATTTGTAGTTCTGCTGTGTACCTCCAAAATGAACTACATCTATTTCCAATCTGCTGACAAATTAACTGAACATGAATGTATAGAACTGTAGAATTTATCTCTGTACCATTTTGCCATGATTATATGGGAAGTTTGGGTTACATCCAGATATACAAATGCAGTTCCTGAGAATGATGGACCATATGAACTGACAACATACCTTTATTTAATTCTGTGAGCTTGGTCTTGAAACCTTGAGTTAGATAAAATAACTATTGATGAAAATTGTTCCCTTTGTGGTGTGTTTGCCATGGAAGACGCAAACACTTTTACTGCAATTTTGCAGCTTCATATTTACAGTATTTTTAAATTTTGCAGAAAACTATAGCCCATGTCAAATGTAAATTTTTTCTCTTTGGATACATGATTGCCATTGCATATCATGACATGGTTCTGGATAACCTTCCAAAAATACTTCTAGGGTGGGGTAAAATAAAAAAAAATGAAATAATAACTGTCTAGTTCAATATTTCATGTAATAAAATATTTTCATCTCATGATTTCAACAGTATATCTGATTTTGTGAATATTAGATTATCAACACCTTCTGGTGATTTTTTAAAAATAATGTGATAAAAAGTTTATATTCCTATCTGGGGAAGGGGACAAAGTGTGAGATTGCTGTTGTCAGAGACATATCGACTTTATTCAAAATATTTTTATTTAAAAGTAGTGACTAAATTAGATTCTTAAAATAAAACTCAAAAGGTGACAATCTAGTACAGTTTTCTAATTTCTGAAGATGGAGCTTGATTACCAATTAGAATATTATTTTAACCATCTGTATTTTTTTTAACATCTGTATTTTACAAAAAGAAATATATATGTGTGTGTGTGAGTATATATATGGAAGTGTATGTATACATAAATATGTATAAGTATGCATATATATGTATATATGTATGCATACACTTGTATTTATCTGTATTTATTTAACATTGTCTTTTCGGTGGTGTAAGAATATTTCCGTATGTTTTTTGAAAGCTTATAGGCCTGGAATGAAGTGGAAGTGCTTCACATAGCCTGTGAAGCATATAACTACTATATCCACAGTCACCGCAAGTCACTCCAGTCCTACAAGACTTCCACTTGTCTCATATCGTAACATAAATGTTGGTTTGGGGTTGCTAGAAACAAAAGTTCAGGCCCAAATCCAGTTTGCAACTGGTTGGAAATAGATTGAGAGGCATTAATATTCCTGCACCTTAAAACTACCTTTTACATTTGAAGTAGTATCACATAACAGGAGTGGCCTGAATTTAACTTTGCTGTAACTTCAGTATAAGAATTAGTTTGTCCAGTCAAATGGGTAAATAAACAAATACCAAATGTATTTATAACCACTGAATCAGTTCTTATGAACCTCTCACTGTATCTACATTTATTTTAAAAATAATGAATTCATGACTGTATTTAATTATCAGTAATTATTGCATGACAAAGATTTGTTCTCTTTCTAAATGCCGAACTTTAGTGAACGTTTTAGTCACAACTACCATAAAGCTGGTAGTCCCAATGGCAGTTGCTTTCTGCTAAAATTAAAGCAGGTTTGTTCACAGTACTGATATTCCAGCTAGGATATTGTTGTAAATTCTATTTTTAAATTTATAAAATTAAACATTTAAAATGCATTTTCAGGTTGGCATTTTATTAACTTAAATGAAATATGTCATTACATTTATCTAAAATTATTAGTCATACAATTTTAAAGTTTTCACATAGCTTTTTTAAGTCATTCATAGAACTATTTTATAAGTGATATAATGTTGTGGTTACATAGGTTTATGTATAGTTACATACAACACTGCAAATTCAGTTAGATTTTATCTGATAATTTACAGCAAACCCAAATGTATAGATTACAGTATGTTTCAAATTAAGCTCAAACTTGAGGAATATATACATTTTTCTCTTTTCAAATTCATAAGAAATGCCTATGTTAAGATCAAAGTACTTGAACCATATACTTTAAAAGCATGAATATTCTGCTGAATCATTTCTTCCAAATATAAATATCTTCCTTTAGTGATGATGAAAGTGCATCAAAGGAAAAATTGGCTAATCAGTGTATTTGATGGTTTTGAAGTGAATGAAAATTCTCCCATTGATATAATTTTTTGAAAAAATGGAATGATTTTACAGTTTGTCTTATGTTTTTGTCTCTTCCTGTTAGGGACTGTTTATTAGCTAACCTTGCATAGGGAAAATACCTGCTGCAACGGTGTTTCAAATCTCAATCAACTATATAATCTCTATCAATTATAACTTTGGGTTGTTCCTTTCTTCACTGATTAAATTATGCTTTAAGGGTGGAAATTTTTAGTTTATTTCTAAAGAGCGCATGCAATGTAGTTAATACTAGTTCTGGAAACGATTTAAAAATAATATATAATGGTGGGTTCATTGTTCATAACATTAATGTTTGAAAAACATTCTAACTCTTTAAAGTGGAGTTAACAGTTACACATTTTCTATTTTAATTCTCAGTTTCCTTGTCTTATTATTTTTCCCTACACATTGCTGAATCAAACTGCTTGCCTTTGTTTTGAATTCTGCTTTTTATTTTCTTTCAAGTACTGGGCACAATTGTCTGCAGAGGGATCTAAGCTGTTATTCTTAAGTGTGTATATTTTCTGTTAGAGAAAAATATTGTGCTCTTTTAGATATCTGTTGATTTTCTAAACAGAATCACATGCTCTACATTTCTTCCCTCCTTTTCTCTCCATTCTTACACCGTGAGGCAGTGAAGAGGCGTAAATGTTTGCTTTTTTAGCTCTGGTAGCTGGAATAAGACCTTAAGCAAAATACTCATCAAAAGAAATTATGGTTTAGGTAGGGATTCTCTTTTTTTTTTTTTTTAATTCTATGTAGGGCATCATTAATGTGAATCTGTTACATGAATACATACACGAATGAGCATATACTTATATGTATGTACGTCTGGGGCACCAGTTAGTGCTGAAAGAAACGCTCTCTCTTGTTGCAGGTGATTTTTTTTAATGCACCTTGTCTCAGAAAGAGGAACAATCTTATAAGTATGGAATGCTTATATAATGAAGCTTTTCAGCAGAGTGATTTAAGTGGCAAAATTAACTCCTCCTCAGCAATTTCTGATTGTGTCTGAAATGTTTCTTTTTACCTTTTTGGTATGGCAGGTAATAACTACCAACAAGTAAGTGGCAATATACCATAATATCATGATGAGCAGTATAGTCATTAGGTTTATTGTACAATGTATGACTTAAAAAGTTTTAAATTATAGAAGTCTACTAAGCATATTATACTAACTTGTACATCAACTCTTCTTTAAGAATTTCTTTTCTAAAGATTCAGAAGTTGCTACTCTTTCGAGCAAAATTGTTTCTATAAATATGAAAAGTATTTAAAATAATTATTCAAAATTCACCAATTTTTAGTAATGTAATTGAATGTATTTATAGTGGTTAATGACTTTTCATACATAATTTTATATAGTGAATGTGTTCTATAATTTTCAGCATATGCTATATACTGAATGTTATCTGTAATTAAATATTTCTTAAGAATTCTCAGATTAGTAAGAAGGTTTTGTTAGATTTGGGTAGGATCAGAGGTTTAATTATGGAGAAAACAAGCATCCTCTCATAATATTTATCTTAGGATCAATTGTCCAAATGAATTTGGCTTATGTTTTACAATGTGAAAATATGTCTTAATTTTACCTCATTTTCTTTTTGAATGATAATTATTTTCTGCTCTATGTAATAATCTGTGGTGAAATATCAAATTTCCCAACTTTGGTTTGATCAATACTATGTAATTTCAATGTGCAGTTACATAGCAAAACCATTTTTCTTTTATATTTGTCTTATACATAGTTATCCTTACCTCCTGCTCTGTGTGTTGATGTAAGGCCTCACAAATGATTATTTAATCGTTAAAGCTCGATATTACTTCACAAACCTAATAGAAAGATAATTTAACACAGAAGTGAAGACAAAAGCTCAAAAGTAGATATTTATTCTCTGACTTATTCCACATGTGAATAAGTTGAATGATCTGAGTAGTCTCATAAGGTTCACTCAGAATTTCTGTGTAACACCATTTCATGTTTGAAGGAGGGAAATTCAAATGTATGTCTGACACATAGAGGTTTAAGTCAGTCCTTAGTCTGAGTTCTGGTTTGCTTGATGTGTTTCTACACATATTAGGATATTGATTATTGTTACCAAAGTCTTTTCTTCCTCTAGAAAGGGAACTTTCTGTTTTTACTCATGTAGACAATATGCAATTAGGTGAGGGTATCAGAGAGCATTTTGATATGCTCAGAAAGGCCTGGGGACCTTGAAATTTAATGCTAATTCAATTTCTGAAGTACTTACTATTTTCCTGTATTTTGCTTTTACTTGACTGTTATTGGCTTGAAAAATTTACTCATAATAATATTTAGGCCTAATGGCAGACAGGTATGGGGCGGGTTAATGAATATTTTTAGTTATTCAGAGACTTGACCTGTAAAGCCACATATGGAAGATAAGCCGTTACAGGTTCTGAATATCTTTGTTTTGTCTTGTCTTCTAAAAAAGTTAATTTTTTTTTTACTGGAACAGAGAACACAGAATTTGAATGAAATATAAAGATTTTAAATAGCTGCTATCGAAAAGCTTCAGTAAGAATTGTTATTTTTGGTTTTGTTGTCACTGAACTTTGAAAAATCAGGTAATGGGTTTTTTTGTGTCTCACTGGGTTTTTATGAGGTGAGTGAACAATGGCTAAGAGGCCTTCAACCTCTCTGTGTTACAACTAGTTAAATGCCACAGTGATGAAATAGCAACCCTTTTTAATGAAATAATGTTTTGGGAATATGGTCAATTTATATTTATTTCTGTATTTTAAATATCTAAAAGATAAATTATGTCAAAAATATTTCTTAATACTGAGAAGAAACTAGTTATTTGCAGGGCAGAGAATCTGAAAGCAGGGACTGTTGTTACCAGAAGTGAAAACGATGATTCTATTTTCATTGTCCAAATGTAGAGATGCAAAAGTAAAAACATACAGAATGTAGAGTATTGAGTACTTAGAATATTACAAAATCTTAAACTTTTAAGCATCCTTTTTAGATATAAACAACCTTACAACCCTTAATATAAGAGTCTTACATATAAAGGAGGCTATAGTTTGGGCAACTTCAGTCAAAAGAGAGGCAGGTATTTTGGTCTATCTAGTTTTATACAGCCTTAGAAAAATCCTTTTGGTTGGCTTAGATTTTTCTTTCTTTCATTACACAGGAATCAAAATTCTTCATGTCAAAATTGGAAATTACGGTGTCACAAGTTGTCTCAGTGCCTGGACAAATAATTATTCAGCAGCAGCATTAAAATTGCCACAGCAAACTGAAATTTGAAATTAAGATATGATGATCTGTGACTCTGGGAGATATTTGTGAGAGTGCTTTGTTGACAACTACTTGATAATTATGGCTTGTATTCTTCTAACACCTTTCTTCCCAAAGGATCCTAAAGTGCCTTACAAAATTAGGGCCTGTTCCTGCCCTGATTGAAGTCAATGGGAGCACTGCCAATGGGAACAGCACTGGGCACTTAAGAAGCTAATAAAAGCTGCATTCAGACATCACTTCTACCACTGAAATGTGTAACTGTTCAATTTAAACAGCAATACTCCCCAGTGTTTTAAGACAGGAAGTGAATATTATCATATGCAGATTGCAAATTTTAAAAATAAACTGAATTTTAAAGGGATACGTGGTTCAAATATGAGTGTTAATATCCCAGCTTCTGGTTAATATTTTTGTTTGAGACTTCATCCAAACACATATTTGTATTTTTTTTTCAGAAAATTTGAACATTAGTTTCAGTAGTTCTAATGTCTGATTTGACTTTCATTTTTCCTGTGTTGTATACACATACTTTTGAGCACAGATTTGCCTTTTTTTTTTTTTGTGCAATAATATAAAATAATTTTAGAAAAATATAAGAAATCTTCTGTATTTGTTGCACAATTTTTCTGATTATTTTTAAATTGCAAACTGAGTAAAACTTGGTATTACATCAGTATTTGGCATATATTTCCATACTCTTTAATTTCACATATTAAGATGATTGCCATGATACATCAAGGACAGGTTTTGATGTTTGTATACCTGAGATGCCATTTGGAAGAAGGCCTTTGTGCCATGTATTCTGATATTTTTGTTTATTTTTATTATAGAGCCTTTCATATAAAATTTGTTCTCTATATGAACACTGTGGCACAAACTGATTTTAAAAAAAAAAAAAAGTGAGAACTAATGCAGATATTTGTAATACTATGAAAAGGACTGATTTTTTTCACTCAGCATTTTTTTTTCTTAACGATTCGTGCTGGTGATTAAATAATTAAATTATTTAACAGTTTTAAATTTATTATAATTTAACAAATGAATGAGGAAAAACTTTCAAGACAGCATTAAACATTCATCATCTATTGGACTGTTTTGATTAACTCTAGTTAAATAAGATGGAAGGGAAAAATAAGCTCCAAGAGTAAGTAGCCATCAGAACAACTTATCTAACAGCATATCTGTCAACTGAAATCTTTGAATCAGATGGTGTATACATACTGTATATTCAATAAGAAGTTTGAGATTACAGGACTAGATAAATTCAAGACTGGGCTTGTGGTATCCTCCTAGTCTTATTGAATAAATATTTATTAAATCTTCTGGCAAAATCACAGAAGATTCAGTTTCACATTTTTGTCATGTCAAAGATGAAAATACTTCCTATAGTTCGTTGTAATACCTTATTAAAAAACAAACAAAAAATAAACGACAAAAACACAAACAAAACAAAAAACACCAAAAAAACTCTACAGAACCACAAAAGGCACCTGGATGTAATCCCAGTTTTAAAGTATGTTCCCTTTTTCATATGCTACCCAGAAAAAATATTTATAGTGCAGCTGAATGTCCTTGGCCATTCCAGAACTGAAGGTTAAGAAGGTAGTTCATAAAAGGGGGTTTCAGAGAAATCACAGCATATTGCATGCATCTGTTATACAGATGTGACTTTCAAATAGTTTTGAATGTGTTAGAGGAAGGCACTCTGTTAGAACTTAATTCAGAATTAATTAAGTTAGAATTAATTCAGTTAGAACTTAAATGTCTCCCTCTACTAGAAAGAATTTTACAGCCTTTTATAACAATAAGAACATGGAAATATATAGATTACTAAATATACGCTGGATGAACAAATAACATGTTTTCTTACCTACGTTTCTGGCTAGAAAACTCACCAAAAAAGGGTTGATGTAAGTAAAAATAATTTGACGTAGTGGTTCCAGAAAGCTACAGACGGATATGGATAACAGCCATTAAAGTTAATAGCCAATTCTTTTCTTTATATGTGTATTCAATAAAAGTATTATATTCTTCATAGTTTTAATTAAGTCATTATTATGTCATAAGCACATTTTATAAGTTATGATTTGAAGAAATCACAGTGAGGTTGATATTGAACACACAGATGCACACACAAAAGTGAGAAAGAAGTAACTATGCATATCCTGATATCAGGCCAGGAGGAATTTAGCACTTCAGTCAAAAATAGGATTAGATTTTATCCTTAGGATAGGATTAGTGTCTGATCTCATGGTCACTTAATATGTTTCCTATTACATTTTCCTTGAGGCCTGTTTTTGCAGTCCTTAATCAGGCAAAACACCCAAAGAAATCAGTGCACTTTTGCTTAGCAAAGAAGTTTTCAATGTCTTCTTTAGACTTCAGATTATGTAATTCATACACAATTATATAATAAATAAAGGGCTAAATTAGAGTTACTAAAAAAATTTAAGATGAAATTTTATGCCTTTGAGGATCTGGGCCTAAATGACTAATGCAATACAAAGAACGTATATCTATCTTGTATCAGAAATAAATTAGCTATTGGGAAATTCTGCATTCTTTGCTAATTTCCATGTTACTCAGCAAAGCATTGTAGGATCCAACCTCTAAAAGCTTTCATATTTTATTTCTTCACTAATAAGTATTTTGTAAGGTGTTTCTGGGTACTACAATACTTTTTTCATTAATTTCCATTAAGTTTGTTTTCATTGGCATATCTGTAACCATTATAGGAAATATGAACTTTGTATTAGAAAGTGAGGTGAAAATAGCACTTGTGTGAGCTCTTTTGGACATCGTCAATATAAAAATATCCCACATATTTTTCCTGAGACAGTACTATTTTTCATATGTATTTTAGAATATGTTAAATATAAATCTCCCTGAAAAACGAAACATGACTTTGCCTAAAATAAAAACAAAACCAATCTTTCAAATTACTTAGTTTTATATTGAACTATAACCTTTGTCAAAAGCGAATACTGCTTAATATTTGAATGTGTATCAGATCCATTATCACCCCTAAAAAAGCCCAACAAAATGTGTCAGTAAAAAAACCCTACTAGAAATAGTTGCGTTCATGTATCTTACAGAATTTGTACACTTGTTTAATTAACATACCATAGTTATTAAGAGTATAAAATACACAGTCATACATAGTCATAATTGCAAACTATAACAATGGATTTTACCAATGCATTATGTTGTTTAAGTTTCAAAATACTTTAATTAATTAATAAATAATTATTAAAGGTATGTTTTAATAGACCTTTAAAAATCCATACTAAAAAAAAAAGAGGTCAAACAATGTTATTTCTACAGAATGTTTTTCAATGTGTTATTGTCAAACAGAATATATATTTAAAGTGCAATTCTATAGCAAAAATGATGCTTTTAATAGTTAATATATTGCTGGTATTTAGACTTGCATGTTCTGAACTATATGAATAATTTTACTTTCAGAAATTTAATAATATCACCAAGAGCCACTTTTGGAAGTAAAATTGTTCATGTATGTAAGCATTTGCAGGACGAAGCCTTCAATTTTTGATTGTTTGATCAATTTGAAAAAAAAATCTACTGGGTATTCACTGGAAGTTTTGACCTCATAAAACTGGTTCATGTATTTTTGTCTGACAGCTTCCTATAGCAATGAAAAAAAACCAACCCTTCGCTTTCTCCTTTATCCTTCAATGAACAGTAAAGAATGCTAATATCAAATAATATTAATACCTCAGAAATGCTGTGAGATACTTGACAGAATAATCCAAAGACTTTCTTTAGATTGATAATATTTATATTTGCAGTATTAAACATTAAGCATTAGAAACATTAGAAAACGTCACAAGTTATATAACTTTATACATTTAGACACATTTCCTATGTATACTATTAATTTTCTTTTGTACAGCATCATAGGGGTACATGATATCTATGTAGGTTTATATACATATATGTGAGTTTCATGTACTTTAGAGCACATCAGACTTACATTATGCAGCAGTGACACTGTAATGTGCCTGACAGTTTCACTGAATTTTGTTACAATGTTATTAGAGTGAGATAATTTTCATTGTTACTGGTATATTTCTGTGAGGGGGGGAAAAAAAAAGGCTGGGCTATGTAATGAAGACTTTTCATTCTGACTGAGCAGTATTATCCTTGTGGTGCTTAGGCACTTCACAAGAGAGGAGTTTTTTGCAGTATGATGCCTCCTGTGGTGCAGTGAGGCATGAAGCAATGTGAGAGGTAGACAGAACTGAAGAATGTCATATGAGGGAACACTACATCATAGGAAACATTCACAAGGGAAAGACAGCTGTTGTTATGAACTATTAAAGCCAGCAGCAGGGTGTTCTTTTCTTTCAAGGTTTTAGAAGGCCAAGACGGCATTTCCTTCTATCTTCTTCCCTCTGCTGTCTGTCCTCCTCCCTCTCAAAGGAGGTCTGCTATGTCAGGTAGCTTTTATCCTGGCATGCGCTGGATCATGAGGGTTCTGCCTTTTGTTGCCCTCTCTTTTGCCCTTCAGTTAAAGATTATCTGGAACTGGACCTCAGAGGGCTAAAGAACAACTGTCATGCTTAGAAAACCACTGCGAGCAGGACTAAAGAGAAATGACAAGGTGAAAACCTACTGAAATTGCTGAAAATGGATATTGTTTGGAGGGAGATTCATTTGTAACTGTATATCTATTGAAGTGACACTAGAGGTATCTGCTACTTAATACAGTTGTAAATTATATGGTTATTAAGTTTTGACACAGTGGCCTCTGATTTTCAAGAGTGGAGCAGGGGATGGGGATGACAAACAGGAAAACTGAGGCAGCAATCACATTGACTATTCTTATTAGACCGAATGCTAGACCTTAGTTACATATACCTGACTCCTTTTACTTTAGTAGGCTTGTTTTGCCTAAACCAATCTATATGTGTGATTAGCTGGGAATATGCTTTAATTTCTGTATATGTATGCATATACATAAAATACATGTATAGATTTCCACACTCCGTTTTTTTACAGGATTGTAACAAAATAGCAGCCCAAAATTTTCTTGCTAAAAGATTTGATAGCTGTAATGTCCAAGTTGTGTAAACTACCAATGATTTGTGTAATTATTTACTGTGAAAATAGGTATACAGTTTGTGGCCTTAATTTCTCCATGTGTTTTGTACTGATGAACTCTGTTTCTGTCTGAAGTTAGAACAGAGTAAATGAAAGAATCTGCAAAGGATGTGTCCAGAGTGCATTAGTCTGCTTCATGAGATGAAGCACTTCAGAATAATGAAGAATACCTTTAAATTAGAATTCTATTCTAGATCTGGGACATCTAATTTGGACTATGGTCACTGGTTTAGCATACATCTTGGTTCAAAAGCACCTAATAGAAAGGTCACATATAGCAGACAAAAATTCGTAGCATAATGGAGTTCAGATTCCGATGGGCTCTATTTTAGTACATAGAATCATAGGATGGTTTGGGTTGGAAGGGACCTTAAAGATCATCTAGTTCCAACTCCCCTGCCATGGGCAGGGACACCTTCCACTAGACCGGGTTGCTCAAAGCCTCATTCAGCCTGGCCTTGAAGACATCCAGGGATGGGGCATCCACACCTTCTTTAGGCAACTTGTTCCAGAGCCTCACCACCCTCTCTGTGAAGATTTTTTTTCCTGACACCTAATCTAAATCTCCCTACTTTCAATTTAAACCTGTAACCCCTTGTCCTTCCATACAGAATGACAAACAGTATACAATAATAGAGAATGACAAACAAACCCAAAAAGCCTAAACCAATAGCCATATAAGAATAATGTGATCAAGACTAATATTTTCTCATGTATTTACTTGGTTGAAGCACTTGTCAGTATTTAAACACCAGAGGTACTTCTTCATCATAATGTTTTCATATCTGCAAATTATTTAGAAAACAGTATCTGCATTAATCTAGACATCATACAAGTATTTCTAGTTGTACTCAAATTTTCAAATACTGTTTCCATATTGAATTTGAAGGTGCAGCCTTATATCATATTGAAACATGAATGTTTCTTGATCATTTTATTTTTTCATGAAGAGCACTTTTTTTTTTTTTAATGCATTCTATTAAGATATGGTAATATAGAATGTCAAAATAGTCCTGTGATTACCTGTATTTAAAGATACAATGTATAATCTCCAGCAAAGCAATATTCTGATAGTTGCTAATTAAGGATCTTTTATTCTTTAGCAGCATGCTCTACAGAACAGTTTTAATAGTTTTGTTCTCTTGTCATTATTAGACAGTGTTTCTATTGCTTTCACACATTTGTTGGTATCTGCCAAGCAGAATCAAATTTAGCCTGAAGCCTGGAGGAAGATAGAAGGAAAATATATTAGGTATATGTATGCTAATTTAGACAGATTTAAAAGTGTTGAAAATTTTATGCTTATATTTTTGGTTGCACAACCTATACGCAAAATTGTGCATATACTCATTATGCACAAATGCAGATGTCAAAGTTCACATCAACGAACAAAAATTGTATATGCAAAATTTAACCAAGTTTTTTGTATCCACCTTTTAATATTATACATGCAGCAGCTTATATAGAAAAAATTATACAACTAACTAACAGGAAAAGTTCAGGCCAATTGGAAAATCTGGTATTGCAATTCTGATCATTATTAGAAAATGTTAACAGTATGCTGAAAAATAATTCTCCACATATTTTCTGACATTAATGGAACAAGCAAGTCTTCACTGCATATTACATCTTGCTGTGACACTTCTGATAATTATAAAGCTTTCCATCTGTAATAAAAATTATATATACATTACAAATTATTTCCAACTGTATCAACCTTCCAAACTTTTAATTATCACTAAATTGGAACCGTTTTATTTTTCGGTTATCATTTAATTTCCTTTATAAACTGCTAATATTTATAGATTCTGCTTCCTAATTAGCTCTAATGAAGAAAGTGATTTTATTCTTAACTCTGTATTTTATAGTTGATTGACGTGACAGCATATGTACATGTTGATCTTTCTTTTTTTCTGTTAGTCAGACCTTCTGCCTTGCATGGAAGTATGAATGCTCTATTGTTTTGAATAGGTGTTCTGAAAGTGTACCAGCAAAGATGTACTTCCTCTCTTAGATGTATATAAGAGTTTGCTTTTTGCCTAGCTGTCTTAAAACATTCTTACTCACAGTCCCTTTGCAAGTCAGTCACTGCAAAATAAAAAGCAAATCCGACCTCAAAAAAAAAAATATCAGACCTGTGTTGAATCAGGCTTTCCCAAAGTAGTCTTACTGTAGGCAATATAGAGATACAAATCACACTGGTCTAAAGCAGAAGTGGTGACTGAATTTGATAATCTAAAAGATTTATAGTTATGTACCCTAAGCTGTATGCATTTTTGTGATTACAAATTATCATGTTACAATACTTTTTGTGAGAAGTGCATTTCATGTTTATATTAATTTCAGGGTTAATTCTTTGTTCTGATCAGTGTGAACTGATCAGAGTCATAGATCCAAGTTGACTTTATTTGAAGCCTTTATGAGGTTATTCACTACTCAGTGTGGAGATGGTCTAACTTCAGTGCATGAATTCACTTCCTTCTTATTTTAAAACTACGTTAGTTCAGTACATAAACTCATATTAAGCAGAATAGACTGTGCTCAGTAGCTCCATTCTGTAAATAAAATTATTTTCTTAATGAAACTTGAATCTTTCGCTTTAAATTAAAGACATGAAAAGGTCAAATTTATTTTAGGAGAATGCTTAGGTTCCTTTTTTAATTGTTATTGCCTTTCTTCAAATCCCACAACAACACAGAGATGCTGGATATTAATAAAGGCAACATTCTCTGAGATGTTAGGAGTGTAACACCCTTTTATTAATTGCTCACTCATAGTTTAGTTACACAGACTAACTTCAAGAAACTTGCATTAATGTCTGTAAGGCTCATTTCTTTGTATCATCTGGAAGCTAGAAAGTAGAGGGTTGCTAGGTTCTGTAATCTTCCAGGGAATTTATCTCAGTCACTCTCCAATATACCTCTGTGAGGTTGAATGCACAGCAAAGATGCAGGGTGAATCAAGTAATGTTTGCCTCAGTAATGCATGAAATTTTTAAAATATAGAATTATCAAACTAAAAGTGGAAGCTGAATGCAATGTCTGTCAGGTTATCTGCTGGTACCAATGTCTCACTGATGTTTTTAGCCTTCTTCATTCTTACAAGTTTAGTTACTAGGAAACTAGTCTTTTTATGCAAGAAATACATAAAAAAAAAAAGAAGAATATTTTCACTGAAAATTATGGCTATTGGAAAAAGACTCATTTTGAAAGTACAATTTTCAGGAACTTTTCAGCGGTTTCTCACATAAGAAATACAGATACAAGAAAAGTGCCCAAATACTATACCAATTTTATTAAAATATTTCAAGTTTCTTTTATGTTAAATGCAGGTTGATAACAAAGGTCATTAGCTTCCATTATGACTTGGATGCCCTTCCTTTATAAAAGATCAGGAAATCCTTGATGATCCTATGGAAATTAGAGTGTGAGGCATTCTGAAAGATAGCACCTCTGCATCTAAATAGTATTTCCATAGAAAAATAATTGAATATTGGGGGGGGGGGGGAACCAAACAGCATATTTCAGTTGAAAGCACTTGAGATCTGTCACAAATTTTTAAATTTGGTCAAGGAGGAGAGTAAGAAATCTTTTTTTTTTTTTTTTTTATTCAATGTCTTAACATCATGACAATGAACAAAAGTAGTAGCTATCATGCTGCTTCTCTTTGGGATGTGTGTGATACCAATCAGCAGATACAATACTCCTGCTGCCATAAGGCTGCTAAAGTAGAAAAATGTTCTGAATGGTTAAGGTCTTTCTTTTCGGATACATTTATTATACCGACATAATTTTGCATGGAGCACTATGTTTTTGTAAGGATTTGAGTGTTTTCAGAAGTGTTTAGTTTCTTGTTCAGTTTGGTTGGGTTTTTTCCAAGTATTTAATTCATGACCTTGTGGCATGACTTGAAACATCATGTAATGATAGCTGTGTAAATCAGGAGTAGCTACTTTGAAATACTACAGGGGCACAAAGACACAGTTCTCTAGGACAGAAGAATTAGACTGTATCGCTTGGTTCCTCATGCCATGGTGAAATGATGAACCAAATAGTAACTTCTGTTATTAGGATAGAACCATAGAATGGTTTCGGTTGGAAGGGACCTTAAGGATCATCTAGTTCCAACCCCTGCCATGGGCAGGGATACCTTCTACTAGAACACATTGCTCGAAGGCTCATCCAGCCTGGCATTAAAGCTATTATTCTGAAAGATTTCTAATAGTTACTTCTAGTAACTTCTATTATTGTAATAGTAACCTCTAAACCCCATGTTTTTCATATTCTTCCCTAAACTTCCTGTTATTTTGTAATACCACCTAGCTTTTCAGTAATCTCAGAATATCTCTCAGTTCAGTTCACCTTTAAACTTTTTCCTGATAAAGTACCACATTGTCCCAACCCAGGAACAGGTGACTGTAGTGGTGAGATATATCTCCAGAAAGATACTGATTTACAAAAAAAAAAGATTTTAAAATAAATAATTAATTTACATGTTCTGAATGGAAAGCTTCTGTTTTTAAAAGCTTTTTTTCCTAAATTCAGAAATGGCTCTAATAAAACATCACTGTTATAATCTATTGTATGATTTTCATCTTTTTCTTATTTCCTAAGTTTCATTAAATGGCAACTTAATTTCACAAAAATCTTCCCTGTTTCATGGAATACTGTCATTGTTATGTGTTTCAAGCACACATTACAGATCTTGATGTTTAATGTTGCAATACAATTAACTATTCTTCATTTCCTAACATCCTGATTGAGTTTACACTCCCAAATCTTAAATCAACGTGCTCACAAGCAGACTTTTTACTTTCCATCTCCTGATTTTTTTGTAATAATTTATGTTTTTAAATTACTTTAACTCTGAAGGTCTTCAGTATATTGCATATGTAAGTCAAATGCTATCCAGTTAATACTATAAACTAGTTTATATTTTTATGTTTCTTTTTTGCTCAAACCCTGATTTTCCTGTTTAGATAGGGTTAATAACCTTATTTCCATCACAAATCAGAGGTTAGATGATGCTTTAAGGTACAATAAATTTGAGTATGAGATACAGAAAAGTCAGAGACGGAAAGAGAAATGAGTTTTTCTATTTTAGCAGCAATACATTTTGTCTTTACAAGTGGGTTTACGATAGGCTATGTGGAAATGTGACTAACATCTGGAAACTCAAAACTGAACATACTTTCATATCATGTATATTTGCAAATATTTCATCCAGTAATCTATAGAATGAATGTACAATTGAAGTCAAAATGGTAACATGTAAGTATATCTAGCATACATATGGTGAGTAGGACAAAATCAATACAAATATGAGTAAATACGTTTTAGAAAGATTTAATTTATAGCTCTAGAAGACAATATCTAACACCTCTAGAAGACAGTATCTAACACATCTGAGAAATCAGTTAAGTAATTCAGTTGGGGGGTGGGGGGTGGGACGGAAATTAGTATCATCCTTCCTTGGGAAGAAAAAGTGTAAAAAAAGAGGGATATATATGAAGAAATGGATTTGAGGATCCATTTCATCCTTCTCTTTCTGGTAGAAAGGGTCCTTTGAGCATATCACCACATATGGCAAATTGGATCCAGAAGATATGGTGCCTTGCATGTTCATAAGATATGTAGGGTGTCTGTGTGTCTCTGTATATTAGTCTTACCTAGAAATAGATTATCCTTGTATTACAAGTTCAGAAATGCAAAGAAAAGCATAGATTTTTTTTTCCTCTCTGTCTGCCAACTGATTATCAGCACAATTGAGCTGCATCATCATCTTACTTGCATCTTTTGGCATAGACCATAATACCATTGTGTCAGGAGCTGTATAAAGTAATTCCTGCCCCAGATAGCTTGAAGGATAAATCAAGAAATGGAGGACAGATAAGTCATTTTTATTACACAATTTCTAAAAATATTTGTTTATATGTGTCTTTAAAGCAAGATAATATTAGCACTGCCAACAATCACAGGTTTCAGAACCTGAAAATTGGTTCTGAAACTAGTATCATTGTGTTTACCATATATTTAGATAATGGCATAATTCTAATCCTAATGTTATTGTTTCAGTTTTTAAAACAAACAAACCAACCAACCCCTGATGTTCATTATTTACCTTTTTACACTGACAAATGAAAGTGCAAAGGGAAAGAAAGTATAGCTTAAAGTGAACAGTGAGAAAACACAGTAGTCTTTACTTACTCAGATCCAAGCATAATGTATACAGTTGTCCAATTTAAGGTCCTATTTGAAGAATTAAGTAAGAGTTTGGGTCTATGTGTAGAATTAATTTCCTTCAATGAAAAGGTGCTTTGGGGAGGTGCTTATTTCTCATTGTAGCCGTGTTTGTTTCTGTAGGGTTTTTGTGGGGTTTTTTTGTTGGGTTGTTTTTTTGTTGGTATTTTGTTTGTTTTGGTTTGTTTGTTTTTGGGTTTTTTGTTTGTTTTTTGTTTGTTTGGGTTTTTTTAAGATATTACAACACTGTTGGGTAGGTTGGAAAAGACACCTGACTTTTTATTTGGCCTGTATTTGTGTATAAATACATGTTAACCCTTTGATTCACAGCCATAAAGGGAAAAGTTTAGGAAAGAACAAGTATAATTAAGCATAGACAGTAAAATAAATATATAAGTACATAAATAAATAAATTGATTGTCCTCTTGTTAAAAATTTTCCTTTTGAGTCAGCTTGGAAAATTTTGTCTCAATGTGTTTATTTAATTCTGCATTTTTTGTCAGGGTAACTCTAGTCAATAGACCACCCTCAAAAGAAGATGCAGATATTTTCTCTGCAAAATTTAAGGCTCATAAAAACTGTTAGTTGCATAAGTACCATTCCTGCAGATCGTAGAACCCCATTAATGACCCTTATACCTGGTTTTGTACTGGCTTTATTAGGTTAGATTATAAAAATAACAAAATTCAGATTGATATGGAATGCAATATCCATTTGAAAGGTCATGTAAAAATTGTGCAGCTAGCCTGCACTGAGCTCCATGCTCAGCCAAAAGTCAGAGAGAGATATATCCAATTGGACTTAGAGTCACAGAATTCACTATGTGCTAAATAAATCGTTAAGAAAAAGAGTCCATTTTATACTAATTAATTTTGGAAACAGGAAGATGTTTTTGACAAATTTTAACCAGCATTATAAATGTTCAGTTTTACTTTTGATTTACATGCAAAAATAACTTGCATGAAACCTTGTATCCATGAAGTATGTCCATTTTACTTTCTGTTTAACATTAGTTTAGTGGTGATGTTTATCTTGCAAAATGGTATAAAACTGATGCAGTAGATAGGGCAATATAATGCTACGCAGAGTGTGAAAACATGGAAAGTGTTGGAAATAATCTTGGCATTTAAGTAAAATGTATCCATCCTACTTACCAGGTTCAGGCTATATCTGAAACAGAACCAGCAGCAGTTTTAAACCATATAGTTTTAAGTAATGGGTTCTAAACTCTGCTCTTTGGTCAAAGGGTATTTTCATGCATGAGAAATAAGAGATGAGTTGTAAGCTTTTAGAACTTTTTCTTCTCTAGGTGTTTGTTTGTTGGTTTTGTTTGTTTTGTTTATTTTAAGGAGGTAATTTATCTGTGGGGTTGGAAAATAGAAACGTTTATTGAACAAAGTTTAAAATGGTGTCATCAGTAAATTAATAATTTATGTTCCCTTCTACAATCTAAAACTCGTGAAGATAAAGGACATTGATGTATCTTTAATATTTTTGAATAATATGTTATGAAGAGTAACTCTTTTGAAAATAACGTGTTCTTGTATTTAGATCATTATCACCTTGTTACCTCAGCTACACCAACGCAAGCTGCAAAAACTCAATTAGCAACTTCACCCATTTTTATTAAATAGGCTATAAAAAAAAAGTTTTCATATAGAAAAAGAAAATATTTTGTCTAGAAAAATATTAAAATCTATTTTTTTTACTTTTTTGAAGATGGTGTATCTAAGTTCTTTAGGTGCATTTCTGGATTTAACTTCATATACGTGTTAGATATTGAAGTACTAACCCAATATGACTGTTACAGATTTTAAGTCTACCATTTGGATTTTCCAGGTCTTCAATGCTTACAGTTGGAATTCTTTATGATGCTATTAATATAGACAAGTTGCATAGTATCACAGGAAGTTTTGTACATCCAGGTATAGAATTAAGTCTTTTATGAGCTGCAGTCCTTAATTGCAAGACTATAAACTGCTAAAGATTGCACATCTTATTTGCTGAATCAGCCAATATTTTTTCATTACATAATTTATCCTACCGATAGGGTAACCACTGAAATTTCCAAATGATCCTTTCCAATTCAGGCTTTTTTAAAAACAGTGGATACTGTGGTACTGAATAGTTACTGAACACAGGCTGTATACATGAATTATTAAACTTGTGAAAACATCAAAGTCTGCTAAATTGTATAGTTACAATAATTTCAAGAATTATAATTAAAAAGAATCAGCAAAGTTTTGTAAAAATTCAAATGTGAAAAACTGTGAAATACTATTTGTTATTAATATATATTTTTTACCTTTAAGGTATTGGAACTGAAGGGATTCAAAATTGTTTGCGGTACATTCTTTACCACTTTTCATACTGACAGGTACATACATAGATATCAAACCACACTATGGTACAGGACACTGCTGTGTAGTATAGAGAGTTTTGTCTGAAAAAGAGATGACTAGGAAAATTTTTTCTCCCTTTTCTAATAACTCTTTTATTTTCCCCTTTGATTTGGATGTGAAGGACCCCTGGCATTCAGTCTAGAGCACAATGTTTTACTTTCTTTAAAATGCAATACTGTTGTACAGCTTTGTTATGTGGCTTTTTTTTTTTTTTGGGGGGGGGGGGGGGGGGTATTTGTTTGTTTTGTTTTGTGGTTTGGGTTTTTCTTTTTTGTTGCTTGGGCTTTTGTTTTTAATTGGATTTTTTTTTTAATTATTATTATATCCAAACAGTAATATGCAATAGACCTTTACTTTTACAGCAGGCAGTAGTAAAGATGTTTTATTGACTGGTCTCTCTCCCAATTTTAATACGGTACTGTCTTCATATATGCCAGAAATATGCAACCAAGTGAATCTACCAGGCAGAACAATATCTTATAGGTTACAATATTTTGTGAGTGTGTTTAAGGTGTATCATTCCTTCTTCAAAGTTTTGACATTCTCATTTCTCTGTCATCATAGTGACTTCCTGATCAGTAGGTTCAGCATCAGGAGAACCTCCATCAGTTTATGCAGAAAAACATGACACATGCTTTGGAACACTTTAAGTTCAGCCTAAGTTTTAATAGAACAAATAAAGCCATTGCTGTAGAAAATTCATTATCTGGAGTGGAAATTTGGAAAGAAGACTTGCTCCCCTTCCCAAATGCAGGTGCAGAATTTATCTATAAAACATGGATACCGCTGATCTGCATTTTCCTATCAGTATCTACAGAATAAAAGATTGTTCTCATATGTGCAATCCCTCACGACCAGAAGAACAGCTGTACTGATTCAGACTTAGAGTGCATAATCTCAGTATTCTATGCAGAGCAGTGCCTGTAAATGCATGATTGAGAAAAGCAGGAACAGAGCAAGTATATTTAATACAGTCACCTAACACTTTTTCAGAATCATCACTACCAAAATTACTTTTAACCTCATAAGATTTTCGAAGTCTGAGTTATTTATTGTTGAATTATTTAATTAGTCTCACTGGATTTCCCTTCCAAGTCCAAATCTTAAAGAATATTGTTCTTCCCCTGTGTTGAAATACAGAACACAGTTGTGCTGCATGAATGTCAAATTCTGCTTTTCATGTATTGAAGAGGGCGGCAAAACTCAGCTTCAGCTGCAAAAGTATGAGGTTGCTAATTCTCTGCTCACATATGGTTATTTCTATTAGTCCCTTCTCAAATATATCTAACACTTCCCCTCTTGCAGAGATGAAAGTTTAATCCTCTGCAGCTCTGATCTTTGGAATCATTCTTCAGTTTATCTGTGTCATTCCACCTTCTCTGGTTTAGAGGCTTCTTACCACTTTCAGTGCTTTAAAATGAACATTTCAATTTTTTTCCCATTTTGCTAAAGCAAACAAATATTAAAAGAAGTGAATGGATAAAATTAAACAGGTGTATAATGGAACTAATTTTAGAAAAGAATCTGCCAAAAAGAAAAGCAGAAAAATGGAAAACAACATCATTAGAAAAAAAAAAATTAGCTAATTTGTAAAAATGAGAGCTATTAGTTTTATTAACAACACTAATATGTTAAACAGTGCCAGCATAAAATGAGAGTACTGATTTACATTGTAGGATCTCTGTTCTTCTAACAGCAGAATCTAAGTGCTGCCACTTATATAAATATGATATGTCTAGCTATGCCAGTGACAAATTTACTGGACCATATTTTCAGGTGGTGTAAATTTCTGTAGAATCAGTAGTGCCAGAGTAGGAATATAAATTTATTTGTGTTGGAAAAAAAAAATCCTAACTTTTCCTTTGTAAGAAGAAACTTTATATATGATGAACATGCATTGTTTTTTTGGGGGTTTTTTTGGTGTCTGACAATCACTGTTCTGTAACTTTCTCTCTCCAATAATACAGGAATGGTGGAAATACATTTAATTCAGCATAACAAATGTACAATACGGTAATGCTGTGTTTATAAGGCTGAGAGAATTGGGCTTGTTCAGCCTGGAGAAGAGAAGGCTCTGGGGAAACCTTATAGCAGCCTTCCAGTACCTGAAGGGGCCTACAAGAAAGCTGAGGGGAAGACATTTTACAAGGGCCTGTAGTGACAGGACAAGGGGTAATGGGTTTGAATCGAAAGCAGAGAGATTCAGATTAGATATCAGGAAGAAGTTCTTCAGGTAGAGGTTGATGAGGCACTGGAACAGGTTGCCCAGAGACGTTGTGGATGCCCCATCCCTGGAAGTGTTCAAGACCAGGCTGGAGGAGGCTTGGAGCAACCTGGTCTAGTGGAGGGTGTCCCTGCCCATGGCAAGGGGGTTGAAACTAGAGGATCTTTAAGGTCCCTTCCAACCTGAACCATTCTATGATTCTGTAATATCTTCATAGACTCATTGTAATGTCTTCTGGTTTGGAAATTACCTTTAAATTCATTATGTCCAAACATGAACATAACTCTGATAATACCACCACTAAACCATGTCTCTAAGAACCTCATCCACATTCTCTTAAATAACTTCAGGGATGGTGACTCAACCATCTCCCTGCATAGTCCATTCCAATGACTTACAGTGAAGAAATTTTTCCTAATATCCTATCTAAACCTCCCCTGGCATAACTTGAGGCTGTTTCCTCTTCTCCTAACACTTGTCACTTGGGAGAAGAGACCAACACCCACATTTCACACAACTTTCACTCCAGAGGATTCCGAAAGGACTTGCAGAACACACACAAAAAAAAAGACTCTGCAGCAATATTTTAAAATCTTTATGCTAGAATAAATTAGGCACTAAAGTGAAGGGCTTCCTTTTTATTTTTTTTTCCATGACACCTAAATCTTAAAAAAAAACCCAACCAAATAAAAAAAAACCCCAAACAAACAACAACAACAACAACAACAAAACCCCCCCCCCCAAAAAAAAAAAAACCCAAAACCAAAAAACCCCAACACCAAAAGTCCAGGGTAAATGTGTAGGAGTTATGTTAGCTGGAACCTGTGAAAGTCATTAGCATTAATAATCTTGCTCTTTCAATGGGATGCTAACATATCTGTAAGGTTTTGGGTTCTGTGAGTCTGTGAGTTTATGGTTTCATTTTGTCAAACATACAATTTAGCACACTGAGGTAATACTGATATCCTAAGATCATGGAGGAAAATACCACTAATAAATCACCACAACTGAAGTTAGTAGCACCTATGGGTTCAGCAGGAAAAGGCTTTTTTAGCTTGACACTAGCCATCTAATACAGAGGGTTCTTACCTTAGGCCAGTCTCCTTATACAGGCAGTGGAGAAAGAAAATACCTCTGCCAAATGTCTTTTAACATAGAGGGAGCTAAGAGAATGATAACGACAAAATGGGTAGCTTCTAATGTTTTAAGTTAAATATGATGAATGCCAAACTCCATAACTGCTGAAGAAAAAACTCATATTTCCTCTTGTATGTGACGACTGGAACAAGTCAGGAGTAGGAGAGTTCAGCAAAACCCTGCTGTTGATACATAGAGGAGGAGTTAAAAATTAATGTTTTCCACTGTCCCATGCACTCCCAAGGGCTACAGGAACTGATTTTAAATTCTTGCTTAGCCTGTCTGATGATTTATTTAGTGCTTTCCTCCATGCTGCTCTAAGGGAGGTATGTACATGGATGCAAAACATCAGACTTCAGGTAAAATAAGACACTAATGATACCCTACAGAAAAAAAAAAAAAAAACAAAACCAGTTTGAAGAACTGGAAAGAATATTAATCTAATTTTCTCTTAATCATCTTCTAATGATTAATCACTATTTAAAAAAGTCTAATTCAGAGCCATTAAAGACTAGTATTCATTAATTGTAGATCCATTTTTTTGGATGATCCAGTGATATTGGAGAGCCTTCTTGCAAGCTTTAGCTAAACAACAGGGTATTCTCAGCTGTCCTGGAGGGTAATTCACCATATCACTCACAGATATGTAGCTTTGTCATCTCCATGATCAATGCAGGGTAAAAGATTCTTCCTGCCATGAGAGAGCTTAATAGAGATCCAGTAATACCTGGAGCTTTTTTTTTTTTTTTTCCTTTTTTTGCCAAAACATGTATTATAATAATCTATAATTATATACTAGAATGTTACTGTTTCTTAATCTCGCTTTGTCAATCTACCAGTCCGCTTTAAGCAAGAAAGGTCATAGTTAAACGCATCTCAACTAAACATACATTCAGGTGAAGGTCTTAGCCCTTATGTATATGACCTCGACTTGGCTAAACAATCAAAAACATCCTTACAAATATGCCTATGATGTGCCTTGCTGAATCAGAGACTGACCTTTTAATACATTGAGAATGCACTGCTGTAAAGCTTGAAACCCCTCAGTCATTTTTGTAATAAATGACAGAGTTATTGATGCCTCAACAGTTTATTTACTTCTTATATACTTGCTCCAGGGCAACCCATTAGCAATCAGAATGAAATATGCAACACAGAACCACAGAAGAAACATTTTCTCACTTTATGTCCCCTGTAAAATTAGCTGATTTTTCATCATGTGTTTTTCTCATAGAAAACACAAAAATACATCAACATATTGTGGTTTTGTCATTTTTGTATATACTAAGAACCCAGAAGTGAAGTTATTAAAAAGCATCTCGTGCTTCCAGAAGTAACTTGCATTGTATGATAGCTTTAGATTGGCTTATATATCTTTTCCCACTTTTGATTGCGGTAGTCATCCTTAAAAGTTAAGCAAAGAGAGAATCTAGAGAATCTGTTAAATTGTCAGCTCAAAAACAATAATGAAAAACTAACAAAAGAAACAGTTTTGAAATCAAGAATGAACCAGAACCCCACAACAAAGTTCTACATTATTTTCTAATCCACAAAAAAATGAAAGCTACAATAGCTGTAATGATGGTGTTTCCCAGAAAACTCAGGTAGTCAAATTAAGCATTCCTGACTTTGTAATAGACTACCCTTAGTTTAATTTCATTTTAGGCATATGAACTGTAATAAATCTGAATAGCAAAGAAGGGTGACATTTGTTACATATAAAAGCTTTTATTTTCAAGCCGATCTAAAAGCATCCTTTGAACTCCAAATTCAATAAAATTATGATCTAATACTTTATCTCATTTTGATCTGTCATTTTTCTGTAAACTATTTATTTATTTGTATACAAATCTTTCTTTCTGATATTGATTTATTCTGAAAAATATAGAGTATTTATTATTAATCTATAAAACATAATGATGAATATACTAAGTAAAAGTTTACATAAATCTTTAGGATTTCCCATAATGCACAACTAACTATTCCTTTGCACAATATTCTCAAACAATATTGGTAAGTGTCCTTCAGCAGCAGATTGTCGGTACTACTGTGGAATACTTTGAACATTTCCACCATCTTCAAGTGTGCCTATGACAGCAACAGTTTGTACTTCATCTGTAGGGACTTCTCCAAAATGTCATGAATCATTTTTCCTCTTTGCATATCACTTTTTGTGTGGCCTTTTTTAATTTTTAGATTATTAGACACAAATACTTCTATATAAGTCATGACCATTGTAATGCTAATGCAAAAACCAGATAATTCATGACAGCTGTTCTTTAATTCACCTAATTCAATCATCAGAAAGTTAGTCACCTAATTAAACTTAGCAATTTTGGAATGTTGGTCGTCAGTAAAGAAACACAGATATTAAACAGGTCCTTCGTAAAGAGCTCTGAGGTGAGTTCATCTGGCCTGAGTGTCAGGTGTCCACCAAGCCACTCCATCACTCCCTCTCCTCAGTAGGACAGGGAAAGAAAATATGCTGGAAATCTTTTGAGTCAAGATAAGGACAGGGAGATCCCTCACCAATACCATCACAGTCAAACCAGACTTGGCTTAGGGAAACTAATTTAGTTTATTGCCAATTAATAATATTGCCCTCCTGCATGGGCTCTACATGGGCTGCCCCTTCCTTCAGGGCACATCCATGTGCTCCAGTCTGGGGTCCTCAATGGGCTGCAGTGTGGATATCTGTGTCACTACAGTCGTCTCCACAGGCTTCAGGGGAATCTTTGTTCCGGAACCTGGAGCACCTCATTCCTCTACTTCCTCACTAACCTTGGTTTCTGCATAATTGTTTCTCACCCATTCTCTCACTCCTCTCTCACAGCTGCTGCGTACCATTTTTACTGTTTCTGAAATGTGTTATCACAGAGGTGCCACCAATATCACTGTTGGGCTCAGCTTTGGCCAGTGTCGGGTCTGTCTTAGAGTCGGCTGGAACTGGACATGGAAGAAGCTCCTGGTGTCTTCTCACAGAAGCCACCCCTACAGCCTCCCTGCTACCAAAAACTTTCCACATGAACCCAACACAGGCTTGGAGGAGGAGGAGACAGGGAGGTGATACTCTCTGCCCCTGCATCTGGCTTAGCCTCACTCCAGCACCATGGGGAAAAGGGATAAACACCAAGCAGGAGGTAAAAGAGCTATTTAAGGGCAGGCTTTGCATAAGAACAAATAAATATATGCATTAAATATATATGTGCATCAGAGAAACCTGATTCCTCTCATTTTATTAGGAATAAAAATAAATTATATTTATGGAAGAATTTGATTGATTTATGGAAGAACTATATAATGAAGCAGTTTGCAATAGCTATTACTCATAAGCTTTCAGGATGTCTTTTGCTTAGCATGGGGATAATTGCCATGGCCTTTAATATATTAAACAACAGCAAGAAAAAGCTGTTCTACCTTCTTGCTAGATTTGTATTTTGGTTCAGATGCAACCTTTTCCCTTTCAAGTTTATTAAAACAAATTCTACCTGCAAACACCAGAACATGAACCATACCAAAACGTTATGTAGTTATACTGCAAAGAGTTAAAAGGGTACCATCAGCTTTTAAATTTTTTTTTTTTTTTTTTTTAGTTCCAGTCCTACTCACCATTTTTCATTACTTCATAACAGCACTATAAAGCTCAGAGAAAGTTGGCTAGCAGTATAATGTCTTATCAACTGCAGCTACATTTCATCAGCAAAGCAACACACAGTGGTAAGGACACACAGTGCACTTAGAAAATGTGGTTTTATTCTTTCAACTGATTTACTGGAGAAGTTACCCAAAGACCAGCAACAAAGGGTTCTTTTAATGTTTTAAACTAATATTATTCAAATATTGAAGCAATCGGATTTGTTTACTTAACATACAAAAGCAATTAATCTTTCTGAATAATTACTGCTGTGTTTTTCTGTACATTAAATATCACAGCAAGTGATTTGGCAGAGTAGTTAAATGTGAATCATTCAATCCAGTAGCTAAGTGTTTGAATTGAAGCAGTATGACCTCAGCTACCACTCTAAAACATTTCCACCACTTACATACAGAAAAGGTAGTTGTTTATTCCCTCCAAGTGTTCAGTCCAGGCTGGAGAAGAGAATAACTGGGTTAGTAATTTCTGTGTATTGAAAAGAGATGCCTTGAAAGACATTTTTATAAAGGTTTAAACTGCTGTTTTCTCTGTGTAGATTAAAACAGGGAATAGTACTTTTCAGAGGAGAAAATTAACCAAGTAAATTTCCCTGCTATAATTCTATATACAGACCTGTAATTTATCAGTCCTGTAAAGTACAAGATTGTCTATTAAGGACTGTAACGATCTAATGATCAGTAAAACATAATTTGTACATTTTTTTCAGAAGACAGGCTTTTAGAAAATAAGTTAGTTTGATCTAAGTCAGACAGCACTTCCGGTGCATTCTTGAAATGAAAGTAAAAACCTTGTACAGTTTCACTTAACTCATTACTTAACTCACCTGAAAAAAGATGGATGAAACACTTAAAACATTATCCTTGGGTACACTGGGAATATACATAAAAAAACTGAAACTATCAATTTGCTACAAAAATCCAAATAGGAATATCAGTTAATTTTTATTTAATGAGAAAAATGCACTTAATTTTATCTGTAAAGGAAGTAAAGAATATGAAAACTGTAAAGGTGAAAAATTTTATAAGAGGAATAATTGATATTGCAAAATCGTATAAGGTTACAGCAGAATTAATTACATCAGAAAACAGGAAGATTTTCTTTTAGAAATAGTTAAGCGTACATATGAAAGAATAAAAATAAATTACCATATTGAAAAGACTAAATCTAGTTCAATCTTTCTGAGCCATGAGAGAGTTTCTGTCAGCATACTACAGGGACTCATGTTGGGACCACTGCTGTTTCTTCATATAAAATATTAAAGAAGTGATATTTGAAGACAAAGTATTCTCAAAGGAAAATAATTTGGATTTTTAAGGTAAAAAGAAAGCTTATTCTAAAGCCTGAGATCTATAGCTATGCATGAAAACTTAGCAAAACACTGTGAGCAGTGACTAATTTTCATTTCTTATTAATTGTCTTAAATATTCTGCAATTTTGACATTAAAGGAATATGGTGAAAGCAGGTTCTGAACACATTGTTGATATATAAGAAAAGCAAACTATGCATCTGAGATGAGGTTTACATATCAGTAGTTTGGGTGGTGTGTCTGATGTACGCAATTTAATGTATTCATGAGAGCTCAATAACTGGTTTCTCAGACTGGGGATGAAACTGAAGACTGGAGCAAAAAGAAAGCAAAGAAAAACCCAGGCTGTTTCACCCTAATAATATGTATATTTTATTTTCAGAATTTTATTTCCTTTTAAATATACAATGAGATTATTTTCTTAATAAAACTCTGAAATTAACTGTTGGTGGAGTCCTGCCACCTAATTTTTGTCACCTTGTTGAAGAGCCTAAGTCAGAAACACTACATGGTATCAAAATGTCTGCCATGCATCTAACTTGGACTTGCAGATGGTTTGATTGGACCATCAGTATACATTAGGTTACTGAACTAGCAGGCTGACTGGCCATGAAAAGTCATATATGTTCAGCTTTCAGAAGCTGCAGAATTGGCACCTGCACAGACAATCAGGAAAAAAAAAAAAAAAAGAAAGAAAAATCAACTATAGTATGCTAAATATGTGTTTAACAATTTAACCTGAGATTCTAACCTAGACTTTCAAATGGGGATCCATATTGCTGTTTATGAATATTGGACGTACTTTGGAAGATAACGCATGTAAGCAAAAACCTAAAAGTCAAATTCAGGACAACATCTGATGAGAGATTCCTCTCTACAAATTTAAGAAATCTACAATGTCAATATGTCACCGTTATTCAGGTTTTATTATAGCCAATGGAGACAAACAGACTTTTAAAGGGCACAATTTATTTGACTAGTTATGTAACACAGGAAGAAATTAATCCCATTCCAAAACAGCCTCTTCTTTCTTCCAACTGAACCAAAAGAAGAGAGGGAACTCTGATTCATTCCAGTTAAGACTTTACAGAGGAGACTTTAGTGACTGGACTTAACTGGATAAACACACGCCTTTAGCACCACTTGAGGTGACCTTGGAGATTGACTACTCAACCTGGGAAATAAACAGCAGGACTTCTGCCATTCTGATCTGCCCACGGGAAGTCAAACAACATATTAAATGGCACTAAAAATCTGAGTTTAAGCAAATTAATTTAGCCTTTGAAAATAGTTTTAAAGACAAAAAGGAAAAGGGTTGGTTAAATTGCCAACACTCTTAAACGTTTTGTATGATACATTTTTATGTGATGAAGAGTCACAAGGTAAATACCACTGTCCTTAGACCATCAGGGAGATAAAAACTTCCTGGGACCATTTAATAAACTGGAGGTAAAAAATTCCTAGAGTTGCTACTCCTCCATTACAGAAGTGTTTTAAGTGGACCTCAGAGTTATTAAAGATGTTAGGGTCTTTCGTGGGGTTTTTTTGGTTTTTGTTTGGGTTTTTTTGTTTGTTTGCTTGTTCTGGGCTGATGATTCTGAGAATATAAATATGTACAAAATGGGCACCTCAATCTGAATAGTTATCTAAATTTTTTTGTGCTCAGTAGTTAGCTATGGGCAAATAAAAGGTGCAATTCATTTGTCAGCTTAGCTTGCTTCACAGCTCTCTTTCCATCCCTTCATTGGCATTGGCTATTACAATCCCTCTGTCAGGAACATAGCATAGCTTCGGCACAGGAGCTGTGTTTGACTTTCTTATGAGATGTAGGGATACTCTACACAAGGCACAAGCGAAGATTAAATTAGTTTCATGAGAACTCAGATTGAAAATCTGGGGGAGGATGACAAAAAAAATTCAGTCTGATACAGTGATTAGTCTCTCAAAGATCCTTAAATATTTCTACCTTTAAAAAATATAATTACATGTACGACAATGTTAAGTAGTAAAAAAAAAAGTAGTTAAGAATATGTTATAGAGAACATTATTACTCATTGGAAAGATAGACTTAAAATTGTACCTCTTCTTACGCTTTAAATTCTATAATGTTAAACTGATGTTAAACATAGTACAAAAAATGTGAGGACCTGACTATAGTGCATGGATTGCTGTGATATCTGAATAGATAAGTGATTATTATTACTGATCTTATATTAGGAAAGTAGAGAAATTTGTAGGTAAAATCAAAACTGCAGAAAGAGAAGTGATTCTGACATCTTCAAATCATATTCCTTGTTCTCAGAATCATATTCCAATGTTCTCCATTTTTTCTTTTCATATACTCTCTTAAAAGGATTCAGTATTATAGATGCAATCACAGAATCACAGAATCACTATGGTTGGAAAAGACCTGTAACATCATCTAGTCCAACCATCAACCCCACACTACCATACCCACTAGACCATCTCCTCAAGCGCCATGTATACACATTCCTTGAACACCTTCAGGGATGGTGACTCCACCACTTTCCTGGGCAGCCTGTTCCAATGCCAGACCACTCTCTCAGTGAAGGAGTTTTTTCCTAATATCTAATCTAAACCTTCCCTCACACAACTTGAGGCCATTTCCTCTTGTCCTGTTACCAGATACCCAGGAGAACAGACCAGCACCCACCTCCCTACAATCTCCTTTCCATTAACTGTGGAGAGCGATGAAGTCTCCCCTCAGCCTCCTTTTCACCAGGCTAAACAACCCCAGCTCCCTCAGCCGCTCCTCACAGGACTTGTCTTCCAGACCTTTCAGCAGCTTTGTCGCTCTTCTCAGGACACACTCCAGCATCTCTATGTCCTTCTTGTAGTGCGGGGCCCAAAACTGAACACAGTACTCAAAGTGTGGCCTCACCAGTGACAAATACAGGGGGAAAATCATTATTAATCATCTTTTTCTATCATCATACCACATGCCACCTAAAATCACATTTTTAACACCGAATTAACAGCATTATAATTTACTGGGTAATCTCAACTAACTTTAAAAAATATTATTATAATACAAGTTTTATTCTTATTTTCTAGAACTTCTTCAGTGTTTCAAAATTAATGAAATTACAATATTGTTTCAGAAAGATTTACCCACAAATTAATTTATATTTTAGCTGCACATTTGTTTTATTTTTAAATTAAAAAAATAACTATTTTTCTATTTAGTTGTAATCAGATTTGCCTCAGAACATGAACAATATTACTATTTGATGTGCATATGATGTCAATCTATCCCTTTAACTCCTAACACAAGTTCTTGACATTGTCACCAAGAAGCTATATACATCACAATTACAGCACTGGAATCAGTAGTCAATAAAACAATCAAATGTATAATTTCAGATCATTTGTTCTTCTGTTTTTTTATGTGCTTGTCCTGGTTTTGGCTGGGATAGAGTTAATTTTCCTCCTAGAAGCTCTATAGTGCTTCCTTTTGGATTTAGTATGAGAATAATGTGATAACATGCTGATGTTTTGCTTGTTGCTAAGTGGTGCTTGTACTAAGTCAAGGACTTTTTAGCTTCCCTTGTTCTGCCAGCAAGAAGGTGCACAAGAAGCTGTGAGGGAGCACAGCCAGGAAAGCTGATCCAAACTAGCCAAAGGGTCATTCCATGCCATATGGTGTCATGCTCCCATGTTGCATACTCAGTGTATAAACTAGGAGGAGTTGGCCGGGCAGCAGTGATTGCTGCTCAGGGACTGGCTTGGAATTGGTTGGTGGGTGATGAGAGGTTGCATTAGTTTCGTTGGTTTTCTTTTCATTACAATTTATTATCATCATCATCACAATCATGATAATTATTAATATTATTATTTTAATTTAATATTTTATTTTAATTTTATAATTTTATTTTGATCTTTTATTTAAATCATTTAACTGTTCTTATCTCAAACTAAGAGCTTACTTAATTTTACCCTTCCAATTCTGTCCCCCATCCCATTATCTGGGGAGAGGGGAGGAAGGAAAAGTGAGCGGCTCTGTGGTGCTTTGTTACCAACGGGGGTTAAACCACAATTTCATAGAATCATAGAGTCATAGAATGGTTAGGGTTGAAAGGGACCTTAAAGATAATCTAGTTCCAACCCCCCTGCCATGGGCCCGGACACCCTCCAATAGACTAGATTGCTCAAAGCCTCATCCAGCCTGGCCTTGAAGACAGCCAGGGATGGGGCATCCACAGCTTCTGTGGGCAACCTGTTCCAGTGCTTCACCACCCTCTCCATGAAGAACTTCTTCCTGATATCTAATCTAAATCTCTCTGCTTTCAATTTAAACCCATTACCCCTTGTCCTGTCATTACAGGCCCTTGTAAAAAGTCCATCTCCAGGTGCCTTGCAGGCCCCTTCAGTTTCTGGAAGGCTGCAATAAGGTCTCTGTGGAGACTTCTCCAGGCTGAACAAGCCCAATTCTCTCAGCCTTTCTTCATAGGAGAGGTGCTCCAGCCCTCTGATCATCTTCCTGGCCCTCCTTTGGACTCCTTTCAACTGGTCAATATCCTTATGCTGAGGGCTCCACAGCTGGACTCAGTACTCCAGATGGGGTCTCACGAGAGCAGAGGGGGAGAATCACCTCCCTCAACCTGCTGGCCACACTTCTCCTGATACCGCTCAGGATATGGTTGGCTTTCTGGGCTGCCAGCACACACTGCTGGCTCATGTTCAGTTTCTCATCCACCAGTACCCCCAAGTGCTCCTCAGGGCAGCTTTCGATCCATTCTCCAACCAGCCTGTACCTGTAGTTGGGATTGCCCCAACCCAGGTGCAGGACCTTGCACTTGGCTTTGTTCAACATCATGACGTTCTCATGGGCCCACCTTTCAAGCCTATCAAGGTCCCTCTGGATACTAAACCCCTCCATCGTGTTGATCTCCACACAGCTTGGTGTTATTGGCAAACTTGCTGAGGGTGCACTCAGTCCCACTGCCCATGTCACTGACAAAGATGTGGAACAGCAATGTTCCCAGTACTGACCCCTGAGGAACACTGCTCATCACTGGTCTCCACTCAGACATTGAGATGTTGACCACAACTCTCAGTGTCACCATCAAGCCAATTCCTTATCCCCTGAGTGGTCCACCCGTCAAATCCATGTCTGTCTAATTTAGAGACAAAGATGTCATGTTGGACCATGTCAAATGCTTTGCACAACCTTCCTTGCTTCCAGGCCACACTGTGGACCTTCTTCTATCCTGCTTTCCCCAGGAGCCACCAAGTACTTTCCTGCAGAGCTGATTCCCAACCATTACATTCACAGCCTGAATATTACAGAACTTCTGTTGATTTGCCTTTGTCCTTTTTGACTATCACATGGTTCCAGTGGCCCATTCCTCTAATTTCTCTAGGTCCCTCTCTACAGCAGTCCTGCTCTCCATTGTATCAGCTGCACTTCTAGAGTGTCATCATCCACAAATCTGGTGATGGCGCTCCCTGTCGTTTCATCCAGCCCATTGATACAGGAAGTGTCAGGATATGTGCCAGTATAGGCCATCAAGGAACTCAGTTTGTAACCAGCCTCCAGCAACCTCTACCCATTGAACCTGATGATAGAGCTATTTCTCTGGTAGTCCATGTACCTGAACCATCCAGACTGGATAAAATGATGGCGTGGGACACCAATGCGAAAGTCTTGCTAATGTTAAAGTAGAAAAATTCTGCTGCTCTCCCCTCATGTACATCTAGTCACTTCACCACAAAGGCAGTCAGGTTTGTTGTGCATGCTGGCAAATCCATGCTTGCTATTCCCAATCAGCTTCTTCCCATTCATGTGCTGCAAAATGGCTTTCACAAAGGCTTGCTGCATGATTTTCCTAGGGACAAAAGTGAGAATAACTAGCCTGTAGTACAGTAGATTATTCTGTTAAACAGGAGAACTCTACAATTACTCTTGAAATGTTTGTGCTGACATGTTTCGCAAAGCAGAATTTTGAACTAACTATAATACATTTACATTATTCTGAATGACATCTGGAAGACAAAACTGCAATTGCTTAAATCCATAGAGAACATAGGAAAGAACCTTGGTTATGCTGAGAAAACCATTTGTGAAATTCTAAAGGAAAAAACACAAAGGTAAAAACATATTCTGCCACACTGACCAAGCACAGTTAAAACCACAATCAGATTCTAAAGCAGTCATATTTCTTACATAAGGTAAATTTTACTAATTCTTAGCCTATCTTAATATCAGGAGCAGTGTCAGTAAGCTATATTTGTCCAACTTTAACATTTGTATGGGAATAAAAATCACTAGATTTAAGTATTATTTAAATGCATTATAACCCTCTTAAAAGAAGCAGAGATCACCTTTTTTGAATGCTTTTTATAATCCATTTCCATTTTATATGCAAACAACTAGTAATGAAGGATTTAACTTTGATCACACCTGTAAACATTATTGATCTACAAAAGATAAAAAATTTTATTGGCCCACCATGATTTGGAAACTGTGATTCCACAGTAACATTGGGCATACATTTAATTAGGAACAGACATACTCTGATTTAAAATAGAGATGCCATAATCAGAAGTTGAAATTAAAAGAACTTTAGGCATATAAAATTTTAATATAGAGCAGATGAAGACAGGGTTTCTTGTAGATAGCTGAGAATGCTGACTATAATACGTTGTGCTAGTTTTCTGTTTTAGGAAATAGAAATCCTAATACAAATTTTAAAAGAAAAATGTTTGCAAACAGTCTCTTTCTCTGATTTAAAAGAATTCAGACCCCTTTCAGTGAATAAAGACTGTCCTCAAAAAAAGTGATGACTCCTCATAGCACAGCAAGCTGATCACTCAGGAAGAGTCTGACAAATCTTTTTTCATGTAGTACTTGAGTACTAACTTAACATAACATGAGCTGATGCATAACATAACAAATTGCTTTCAACTCACTAATGTATAGGTGTGAGATCTGGGGAAAAATAAATCATTTTCATGTACTCACAGCCATGCTGGCTCGCCAGAATTCCATAGATCTTCAGGGAGAAACAGCTGAGGAAGTTATCTCTTTTGATGTAGTTCTGGGTACATGTAGCCTGATTCCCATACCAACAGAGCTTTAAAGGAACTTTTCTTAATGCACATTTGCAAGTCTTCTGTAGTGCTGTCAATATTTTGCTATTCCTGTTTTCATCTTTCTTAAGAGCTTCTTCTTATTTTTTGGAAAGACATGCTTTATCTTTTAAAAAAAATATGTTTACTCAATTGCCTCTTCAGATTTATTGTTTTCAAATCTGCTAACTCAGTAGTAGGTTGGGGTTTTTTTTCTATTAGTTTTTATTCTATTATTTTAGTTCTATTAAAAATTAAAAATGTCCATAATTTTTCCTATGAATTTCTTACAAACTTGCATCATTTTTGCATAAAGTCACCAAAGGGGTGAATTTGGTTCAATTTAGCAAGCAGCATTTTTCAAAAACTGATCTTCAGTTATGAGGAGGAGTACAGCTACTTTGCAATGTAGGTGAAATACAGTTAACCTGGACATGCTATGAAAGAAGCCAGATATTCACAAAGGCAAGTTAAAGACATCCTAAAAACCTATTCCTTCATCAATGATTTTGCATTGGGCTCATGTTTCTGTTTATTTTAATTGTGAGGTCAAATTTAAGGAAACAATTCTGAGTCTGTTAAGTTGTAGTCAGCTAAAGAAATTTTCTTATTTTTACAGAATAATAAAAAGATGTGACTTACATTGTAGTACTAACTATCAATCACAATTAGGTTTCTAAATAAGATCCATGAAAACAATTTGCAAGAAGACAAGACTTCTCATTCAAATAGTTTCTTTCTCATATTAAAAAAAAAAAAAATCCTAGAAATCTCTCTAAAGTAACTACTAAGCCTCCTATGGGTGGTACACTGATACCTAGAGAAGTTAATTGATTTGCCTCAGGACATACAATCAGTAGCAGAAGTAACATTGATTCATCTTCTAGTCCACAGCTAGACTACAATGCCATCTTCCTATCCTGATAGAAAGTCTCTCTGAAAAAAACTTCCATCTTATCTGTATTTTGAATTTTCAGGATAGTTCAAACACTGAACAGGTGGTCTTGCTACATTGATACTACTAAGTAAAGAATACCAAGAAGATCTGGAGTCTGACTACCCACTTGACTTAAGTGAACCTCTCCAGCTTGACCATTTCAACATGAATCTTAAGCAGTATAAATGCCAACCCAGCCTCACTATTTGAGCTAGGGGCCGTTTTTTCTGTTCAGCAATGCAGTCACAGCTTCTGAATTCAAATCTCATTCTAGCAAATTCTGTACTAAAATTCATATTGATACAATGTGAGCATAGTCAAGAATCTGCATGATATTGCTGTTAAAACCTGCATCATAATGGAGCAAAAGCGTTTGCATTGTGTTCCTGGTTTACATTACAGCAGTCCTTTTTGTGCTGTCAGGATTTCTCTTCCACGGGTACCTTTTTGTGTGTTTGCATAACTGGAAGCTGGTGTGCATTTAGCTCTTGTTCTACCATGGGCTTGGGATGTAAGAAGGACACATCCCATCATAAGGGAGCCTGTAACTGGTCCTTGGTCCACCACTTCAGACACATTTTAATTGCATTATTTTAGAAAGGGAATGCAATGAACAGAATGGCCACTGATCTAAAAATGTGTCTGATAATTTTAATAAATGCAGGTAAAAGTTTCTCGTAGTGCCTATACTGCAATTATCTCTCAGAGCACGATTAAGTTATCAGAATAGTAATGTTAATACGTGGGACTATTGTAGCCAGCCTGGGGATCCAGAACCTGGAATCTATTATTATCTCAGATCTTAAGTAAATCCATGTCTTGCTTTCATGATGGCAGTAAAAAGCTTGAAAATGTGAGACATAAAAGGCTTAGTTATATTTTTAGAGCTGTAGTCTTTGAAATACTAATTGCTTCATATCTTTTAACAGGATATTATTTCTATGAATTCCTAACCATGAGAAAGAATATAAATGTAAACAGTGCATGACATACATAGAGACAACATTACCTCATAACTGTGTGTAAAAATACTAGGCTTGGGGCTTCTAATATCGCTGCTGTGCATAATACTCACAATTGATTTCACATGTAGCTGTTTTTCCTATTTCTAAAACCTGAAGCAGGTCTGGACCTGTAGAAGGTTCTCAGGTAAAGATCTATGCTATGGTGTGCTAAATCAACCTGTATTTCACTTCTTCACATCCAAAGAGCTTTCAAAGTCAGCAAAGTTAATCCAGCAAAGAGTGTAGAGAGAAAGAAATGAAATTTAACTTCTGAAGTACAAAATGCTTTTTTTTTTCAGAAGATAAAAAATAAAATAAAACAAATCAGTGAAATAAACCAGGAAGAATTTTCCAGACCCCACACAGTTGCTTGGAATTATATTAAAGAAAAACTAGAGAAAATGAGATAGTAAAAAACTAGTAAACTGAGTCCGAAGTAACTTCTAATAATCATTGGATACTGCAAAAACTGTTTTTGAATCTTTCCACTTAATAGTTTTTGCATAAATGCTTTTTGATTGCAGTACAAAATGGAAAAGGAAGACTTGCACTGGTGACAAGACAGGGGAGTCATAAACAGCCTGAAATCAGTTTCAGTGGATATTAGATTAAACTCATTCAAGAGGGGAAAGAATGGAGGATTTTCAATGCAACAGGGAGGGAATGGTGCGGTTATAGTAATTTGATACCTTTCTATACCTAGCTAGTAATTTGTTGTTAAATTAAAATATATCAGAAAGACATCCAATATTGTTTTAAAGGTTTTATGTCATGGGAAAATTCCCATACCTTTAGGATATCTGTTCCAGCATTAATTGCTTTCACTATGAAAGGTTTATATTTTATTTCTAGTACAAGTTCCGCTTACTTCAGCTGGAGGCCATTACATTCTATAATGCTATCCCTGCTAATTAAAAAAGATCTTTCCATCTTCAACAAAATCCTCCTTGCACAGAGGTCTAGCCTACCTACTATAAATAGATCCTTTAACTATTCTATATATAGTGCACATTATATATATATTTTTTTTTTTCAAGCTTCTTTTTGATAAGTACATAATGCTCCTATTTTTAGGCCCTCTCAAGTGTTTAATTTTTTACAGCTTTCTTAAAATACAGACATATGGTAGTCAAATAATGACTTAATCAATTCTCTATACCATTTCACTGCTCAGTATTTCTCTTTTTATTAGGAAAATGACTTATCCAATATTTTTGCTACAGGAAACTCACTGTAGGTTCATATTAATCTGGTGATGAACAATGATCCAAGATCCTAGTCAGACTGAATCTGACCAGAATAATTACTTTCCAGGATGCTATGCATTCGATCAGTTTCTAAGTGGTGGGATTATAATGAAATTTTCCCTCTGAGTAAATTACTTTGTAATTGTCTAATCTGGGACTTGTATAGAGCTGGTACTGGCTAGAGGCAGGAGACAAAATGAGAAAGCAATGTATCAGCTAATTAGTATTCCAGTTTTATGAAATTATATACCAAAATTAAACTAGAAGACAGAAGTTAAGCAAAGTCCTCCTAAGATTTTATAAGCAGATAGGCATTTTGCTGTTTGAACCGTCTCTGCAAGTCCAAAGCAGAGCCAACATCCTAAAAGAACACTTCCTCTTCATGGCAGACCAGGGCTTCAGCATGTGACAGCACAGTTACCCCCACACTGCTTTTGATAAACAAAAAAACCAAAAAAAAAAACCCCAACCAAACAAAAAAACCCACACAAACAGCAAAAAAAAAAGGTTTTAATATTGCTAGTACTTTCTTTCTCTTCTAGGTAAATGGAATGAGAACAAGAACATACCTTTTTTCTTGACAGCTTAAAGTGTCTGTTTTCTCTGATCACTGTAATCATGGTATCCACATTTGCATTTTATCTTTTGATCTAACTAGAATCCTTTAGAAGCATTTTATACAGCAAGAGTCATTTGGAGAGTATCATCACTTCATGATAGAAAGCAAGTTTTTTTTTTTCTAAAGATTTTGTTTGACACCTTCAAAGTGTAATATCCATTCTGTTGGCTAGCTTTCATTAGCTAATTATTGACAGCTTGAAAAAAGTTCCTGAAGGAAGTGTGTCTGTTTTGACTACAGACTCATATTGTAATTGGACATGTTTCTTATTCTGTTGATGCTGTTTTAACAAAATCAAATCTAATCTTCAAAATGAGTGTTTTATTTATTTAAATCTGTATTGATGCACATTTATCTATCTTTTTGCAATACCACTACAGAAGGTACATCTGCAGAGCAGATGAAAGGCACTAGTCCTAAGGTTGTTCAGAAGTTTGGTGAATTTCTAAGTTCTTATTATGCTCAACCATACTGCCCTTGTATACTGAATGAATCTGATTTTAAGGAGGATGACATGCACTTGTATCTCTCTTCTGTCAACTGCATGGGGTAACATTCATTTGCATATTGTAGATGCCTAAATTTATGTGACAAAATGTACATGTCTATAGGTGAACTGCATATCAAAGTATCTAATACAATCAAAGCAGGTTGTATGATTTATTTGTTACAATAGCAATCTGAGATAAACTCATATCTAAGCTAGTTAAATAAAAAAATTTCCAGGTTCCTATGGGTGGTGGGTTGACCTGGGCCAGCTGCCACACCCCCACCCAGTTGCTTTCTCACTCCCCCTCCTCAACAGGACAAGGGGAGAAAATAAGATGAAAATACTCATCCTTTAAGATACAGACAGGGAGATCAACTACAAATTACTGTCATGGGCATAACAGGCTCCACTTGGGGAAAATTAATTTAATTTATTGCCGGTTAAAACAGATTTGAATGTTGGGAAACAAAGGCAAAAACTAAAACACCTTCCTCCCCCAGCAACTCATTTTTACCAGACTCAACTTCACTCCTTTACTCCCTACTCCACTACACCCTTGCCCCAAGTGGAACAGGGAGGGTGGGGAAGAGGTGGTTACAATCAGCACATAACTGTTTCTCTCTGCTGCTCCTTCCCCCTCCATTTTTACCCATGTCCATTGTGGGCTGCCTACATGGCCTGCAGTCCTTCACGGTAAACTTGCTCCAGCATGAGTCCTCCATGGGCCACAGTACAGATATCTACCGTGGTGTGATAGCCACCACAGAATGCAGTGAAATATTTACATGTTTCCTTGGGGGGCAGTTCCCATCAGGAGAACCTGCTCCAGCATGGGCTCTCAACAGGTAGCAGTTGTTTCAGGAAGTATCCACCTGCTCTTGTGTGGGGTCCTCCACAAGCTGCAGTGTGGATATCTTCTCTGGTGTGACCCTCTCCATGGCTTGAAGAGGATTATCTGCTCTGGAGTCTGGAGCACCTCCTTCCCCTCCTTCTTCTCTGACTTTGGTGTTTACAGGGCTGTTTCTCACATTTGCCCGCCCCCGCCCCACTCCTTACTATCAATGCAGTGTTTTGCCTTTTCTTTAATACTTTTTTCTTAAGGCACCACCAGCTTCTACTGATGGGTGCAGCTGTGTCCTGCAGTGGGTCCAATCCCTGCAGCTCACCCCCACCTAAACCTTGCCATTACTCCCAATATACCATGTACGAACAATTGTATGAAGTTTCCACTCAACACAGCCAATGTAGTCTACACAGCTTTCAGATGATTAAATGTATGTGTCTTATTTAGCTGAATAGCTCCCTACACTGGATGACTGATTCATTGACCTAAGCACAGATATTTAATGCCATCCAGGATTCCTCAGGGTATTTCTGGCTGATATTCAGATGCTGCTCTGAAAAGATGTTGGTCTCCTGTAAATCCTGTGTGAGATTTGCCAGCCTGTTGCATGTAATGGAGTTATGATATCTCCGATGACACTGAGGACTCATCCACTTATTTTATTAAACAGAGATTCAATTTGTTTGCCTACATGCAGACTTTTAGTGCCATCTGCTCTGTTTTAGGATATCCAAACATCTGGACAACAAGCTTGCATGATTTTGGAGAGACAGTTGGAAGCCAAGTGGGATAGTCTAGAAAAACTATAGGCACTGCTGTTGAGGAAAACGGATCCCATTATGATCTTAAGAGTGGGCAAAATCAGTTGTCTAGACAAAATAAATTAATTTTGCCTAAATCTTCTCATCATCATCAGATTGCCTAAGGCCATTTCCAACCCCTATGATATACAAAGCATTTGTATGAAATTTGCAGATACTTTACAGGACCAACAGGAAACATCACATTCTAGGAGGTAGGAAGAAGACAGTCAGGACACGCTGAGTCATGAAGACACTTGTAGGCAATGGAGTACTTCCTCATATAAAATTTAACCCATCTTTTTGCCTGACAACCATATATTGTCCTTGATGTCTCATTGATATTGCATTTAAAATAGGAAACAGAAGGTAGACTGGCCACCCTGCACGCATTCTCTCTTTCATTGTTTTACCTCAACCCCGCAAACTTCTCCTGTGATCCAAGATTCTTTTTCAACTGTGAAGGTCAGCATCGTTTTAGATGTTGCTCTGGTGTGATGAATAAACACAGTTGAATTAGTAGAGCTAAACCAATTACACTGGATTTAGATAACTGACTCCATTTCGAATTTCCAAAAACTTCTATGTATACAGTGCCAAAACTCAGCATATTTATATTTCATATTTCATATTTTGCTGATGTGTAGCTTCATGAATATACTGATCATCTCATGTAAGGCAATAAAAACATAAAAGCTATTATGGAAATAGCTGTATCTGTAGTAGTTCTATTTATGCTTGTCCATTTATCTACAGAGATAACAACAATCAGTAATTCCATAGAATAATATTCTTGAACTAAAAAGCATAATTGTAATCAGTGTAAAAGAACCTGATGAATAAACCCTCAAATAGTACAAACACATCATCTCTTTTTATTTTTTTGTATAGAATTATTTTTATCCTCATATTTGTGATCATTGGCATGATGTCACATGAATTGTGCTGATACTATTATCAATTTGCACATGCAAGACTTCTACAGTGCAGCTGGGTGCAGGCACAACTTCTTTCTAAATGATTACCTTCCAGCTGTTCTAGAGAAGAGAAATTCTAAAAATCTTAACATAGTAAAGAGTGCTTTAGAATATTGTGTTTTTCTTTATTTTAATTAGACATCTCACGTTTTGTAAGTCTCTAAACCATGCTCTCTAATTTGGTTTACAATATTTTGGACATGTTTATGGTGGGCTTGGTTTTGAAATTACCAGTTATTAATAATTTGTAAGGCTGAGGTCAAAGGCAATTTTCTCTCTCTAGTTTTGGTTCTAAGAAAAAAAGAATTCTGAAGAAAAACAATACTGTGAAGAAATATTTTTTTTTAGTGTTTTCATCTCCTCAGGTCCCTGATCACATGAAATACAACACTGATTTTTTTGCTGAAACAATTTTTGATTTAGATTTTCTTCACAGAAGCCTTTTTGTGTGAGTGTTTGACAGCAAAGAGGGAAAATTTACTGAAACCAACCTAATATAAGGTCTCACCTTGTTTCTGTGTGTACAAAATAGCTTTATTAATGCTTCAGCTGATTTCAGTCAAATTAGATGCACTGGTGCAAGTCTTGAATCCACTTACATTCTCACAGCTTCATGGAAATATGTGATTCAGTAGAAATTGGTTGATTCAGGTGCCACAGATACAAGATGCTGCAATGCAAGACTATACTTAATAGCCTCCAAAAATCCATGAAGGACAGGACATGTAAAGTATTCTAGCCATTGGATAATTTTCAGTACAGTGTTGCAGGTTTCTAATTCTGTTTAGGGAAGAAAAACCTTGAGTGGAAGAAGCATTATTTAAGACTGATTCTGTAATGACATACATCAACTCTGCTGTGGGTCTTACTTACAACTAGATTGTTTTGCATAATCTACTTGAATCTTTCCTCTTTCATCTCTGGTTTGGATTTCCTCACGTTTTCTTATTTATTGGCATTTAATATTCATCACTTCCAGTGAGAATTAAAGACTTTTTTTTTTTTGTTATTTTTAAGTTTTACCACATTTTCATACAATTGTTACACAAGATTTTCTCCAACTGACATGCAGTATAGATGAAAAGAACTCCCCCCCCCACACATTTTCCTTTAAAAATCTAATTCAACCCTCATATAATCTTAGGCAATTTACATATATAGGTAGTATAATCTTTGTTGCTGTACATAAGGAATGGAATTCAACTAGTCATTATAGCTGTATACTTCAATCACACTTCAAATTCCACTGAGTCTATTGATGACAGAGAGATAAGTTCCTTAGGCAGGGTAGAGTTTTCCATAGGCATCTTATGACATCTAACACCCCTGTGGAATCTCACCCAAATTTAACTGTCACTTCAGAAAGACACGTGTAGTCCTGTGTTGTATCTGCCAGGTGCAAGTAGATGTCTCGGATGCCTTAGAGTACTGTGTTTAGGAAACTGACTTACTTTCCTTAATTGCTTTCTTGATAATGGGAGCTTAGATATCCAGCCCTCACACAGGCACCTAAATTTAGCTGTCTAGACCTGAGACCACCTTCTACATGGTGGACACTGGAATCCCATCCATAACAGGAACAAGTGGTGCACTCAAAACCCTGTTGTGGGCTAAAAGAGTCACACTATGTACATAGAGTTCAGAGTTTAGAGTAAGTCAGTCTTTTCTATTTAGGATAGAAAATCCTCATAAATAATAAAGTTGACTTGTTATAAAAGAAAACTTCCTGGTATCTATTTTGTCTCCTTGGTTTTGCACTTATTCCAGTGTCACCCTGACTCCTATGGCCAGGAGAAGAGGGGTGCCCATGGTGAGTGACTCACCCTTGGCCTGCGGCCCCAACAAAGGGCTGTTTTGTACCTCCACCTCTGGCGTCTTTCAGGTTGTTTCCCCTACCTGAGGAGCAGCTCCCACCAGGATGAGAATATTCACTTGAGAGTGGGATGGGCAGTGGGGAGAACCAGCTCCAAGCCCCAAAGGATGCCCTTGTCCCTGAGAGTGACATTCTCTGTCCCTACTCTGCCCCTGTCCCTGTTTCTGCCAGGCCATGTCCACTGCTGAGGTCTTCAGTAACTGTAGGTGGATGAGGAGGTCACAAGAAATGCAAGACACGCTGGGTATTATGTGTTACTAATTACTTACTTTTCTATAAATAGCTGCCACTGCATACAGAAATATTTTGTTCAATAGAGGTCCTCTTGTTCTTAATATAAATGCAAGGAAAAAAAGGGTCTTGAGGTAGATGAAAAAAACCTCGTGTCAATAGAGCTTAGTGACTAGGGAACTAGAGAGTCAGCCTGAAAACCTTGATCTATTCCTGTCTGTGCTGTTTAACTCCTTTATATAGAAAAAAAAAAGGACTCTGCATTTAAGTATTGAAGTTAGAGCATATGTAATCGTAAGAAACAGCCTACGTAAAGACTCCTCCAGAAAGTGTTTTCAAGCAACTGAACAGAGTTTAGGCTGCTGACACAGGCACGTAAAATTAGATTGCTAAAACATATGGTGTGAATATATTTATCAACCTTCAATTTTGCTGCTTTCCCTTAATTTTTAGTGGAAACATTAATGGCCTCTATTCCCTGGAGCACATGTAGCTAAACCTATGTATGGGGTTTTTTTGCCTAATATAGGACTAAAATTGAATCTAGGTATCCAAATTTTAGGCTGTGAGCCTGGGAACACCTCAGCAGATGCTAATCTGATTGGCATCTGAGCCCAGTGAGCACCACATTATTTTTTAAGATAGAACATTTATTACTGCACATTTGCCACTCTTTTGACAATGCCAAGCATATCATTGTTAGATATACCTAAGGAAATTCTGGATACTTCTGTGTTAATCACCAAAGGGTCTGGTATTTTCACAGTATATCACAGAATCACAAAATGGCGAGGGTTGGAGGGGACATCTGGAGGTCATCTAGTCCAACCCCCATGCCAAGGCAGGTTCATGTACAGCAGATTGCACAGGAAAGCATCCAGGTGGGTTTTGAATATCTCCAGAGAAGGAAACTCCACAACCTATCTGCGCAGTCTGTTCCAGTGCTCTGGCACCCTCAGAGTAAAGAAGTTTTTCCTCAAGCGCAGATGGAACTTCCTGTGTTCCAGTTTGTGCCGGTTGCCCTGAGTCCTGTCGCTGGGCACCACTGAATCTGGCCCCATCCTCTTGACACCCACCCTTTAGATATTTATAAGCATTGATGAGATCCCCTCTCAGTCTTCTCCAGGCTAAACAGACCCTGGTCTCTCAGGCTTTCCTCATAAGGGAGATGTTCCAGTCCTCTCATCATCTTCATAGCCCTCCTCTGGACTCTTTCCACTGATTCCCCATCTTTCTTGAACTGGGAAGCCCAGAACTGGACACAGTACTCCAGATACGGCCTCACCAGGTCACAGTAGAGAGGGAGTATGATCTCCCTTTACCTGCTGGCCACACTCTTCTTAATGCACCCCAGAATACTATTGGCATTCCTGGGCACGAGTACACATTGCTGGCTCCTGGTTAACTTGCTGTCCACCATCACTCCCAAGTCCATCTCTGCAGAGCTGCTTTCCAGCAGGTCAGCCCCCAACCTGTATTGGTGCATGGTGTTATTCCTCCCCAGGTGCAGGACCCTACACTTGCCCTTGTAGAACCTCTTTAGGTTCCTCTCTGCCCAACTCTGCAGCCTGTCCAGGTCTCACTGGATGGTAGCACAGCCTTCTGGCATATCAACCACTCCTCCCAGTTTGGTATCATCAGCAAACTTGCTGAGGGTACACTCTGTCCCTTCATCCAGGTCATTGATGAATATGTTAAACAGGACTGGAACCAGTAACGATCCCTGAGGAAACCTGCCTGCCACAGGCTTCCAGCTAGATTTTGCACTGCTTACCACAACCCTCTGAGCTCTGCCATTCAGCCAGTTCCCTAGCCACCTCACTGTCAACTCAAGTATCCCACACTTCCTAAGCTTGCCTATGAGGATGTTATGGGAGACAGTGTCAAAAGCCTTGCTGAAGTTGAGGTAGACAACATCCACTGCTCTCCCCTCATCCACCCAGTTAGTCATGTCATTGTAGAAGGCTACCAGATTGGTCAAGCATGATTTCCCCTTGGTAAATCCATGTTGACTACTCCTAATAACCTTCTTTTCCTCCAGATGCTTGGAGATGACATCCAGAATGAACTGTTTCATCATTTTCCAGGAATGGAGGTGAGGCTGACTGGCCTGTAGTTTCCTGGGTCCTGCTTCTTGTCTTTTTGAAGACTGGAGTGACACTGGCTTTTCTCCAGGCCTCAGGCACCTCTCGTGTTCTCCAAGATCTTTCAAAGATGATTGAGAGTGGCTTAGGACTTACATCTGCCAGCTCTCTCAGCACTTGTGGGTGCATCCCATGGATTTGTGGGTGTCAAGTTTGTCTAGCTGATTTCTAACCTGCTCCTCCTCAACCAAAGGAGAGTCTTTTACTCCAGACTAAGTCTCTTACCTCAAATATCCAATAATGCTGAAAGACTCATGCTTTTTATAATATTATTACTTTCTAATGCACTTAGAATTAAAGGTAACTTAATTCATCTGCAACTTTTTACAGAACTTTTTTTTTTTTTTTTTTTTTTTTTTTTTTTTTTTTTTTTTACCACTGAAAACATTTGCAGAAAGTGCTCTGTAACCACACCATCCTGTGAGAATTCAAATTCAAATATTCTGGTACAGTGTTTTGATTACCAATTTAGTAATCAAGAAAGTTGAAATCAGTCTTAATAGTAAAGCTTTTTCACTGTGATTAGTATACTTCAAGATAGATTTGTTAAAATGAATGCAAAAAGAAGAAGTATGACTAGTACTGCGTAATTGGGTTATTTAGCAAGGGGGGAAAATGTAGGTCCTAGTTTCTGCTTCCTGTATTATATCTAAATTCCATCCATTATGTGCTTAATGATTATGTGATCAAAAGCTACAACCTGTGTATTCCTATTGGTAGGAAATTATCCAACCCTCAACCCCAAACTTAAGAAAAGATCCATAGAATTATAGAATCACAAAATCATAGAATGGTTAGGGTTGGAAGGGACGTTGAAGATCATCTAGTTCCAATCACCCTGCCATGGGCAGGGACACCCTCCACTAGATTAGGTTGCTCAAAGCCTCATCCAGCCTGGGAGCTGTTTGTTCATCCATGCAGGCTTCCGGGCACCTTTACCTGACTTCCTCTTCATTAGGATGCATCACTCCTGAGCTTGGAGGAGGTGGTCCCTGCATATAGAGTCATAGAAACATTTAGGTTGGAAAAGACCTTTGAGATCATTGTGTCCAACTGTAAATCTAACTCTGACAAGTCCCACTAAACCAGGTCTCTAAGTGCCACATCTACACATCTTTTAAAAATCTCCAGAGATAGTGACTCAACCACTTCTCTGGGCAGCCTGTTCCAATGCTTGACAACCCTTTTGGTTGAAGAATTTTTTTCCTAATATCCAATCTAAACCTTTCTTGGAGCAACTTGAAGCTGTTTCTTCTAGTACTATTGCTTGTTACCTACGAAAAGAAACTAACACCCAACTCACTACAAACTCCTTTCAGGTAGTTGTAGGTAGTGATAAGGTCCTTCATGAGCCTCCTCTTCTCCAGGTTAAACAACTCCAGTTTCCTCAGCTGCTTCAAATATGATTAAAGATGATCTAATTTCCGTGTTGTCTCAGGCCTTGAAAATATTCAAGGATGGGATCCCAAAACCAATTTGTGTAAAATGTTCTAGTGCCTTGGCAAGCCCTTAGTGAAAAAAAAAAAAAAATCTAACAATTTGAACTTGATCAGACTCATGGCCAGTGCCCCTTGTTTTATCTCCTTACACTATGAGAGACAGTAGCCAAAACTGTAGTTTTTTGGTTTCTGTCCTTCAAGTTCTTGCAGGCAGCTTTTAAGTCATGTCTTAGACTTCTATTTGTCATATGGAACCACCCCAGATACGTCTTAAAACCTTTTAAGATATGTGTCATTTTTCACATTCCTTCCAGTTTTTCCATAACCCTCTGGAACTGGGAGAGGCAAGCATAAGTGGTGCAACATTCCAGTTGTGGCTTTGCTAGCACTGAGTGGAGAAAAATCATAGTTTCCCTTGACTGGCCAAGTAGAATTCTCTCTGTGAATCACAGTATGCTTTATTTGTGAAGTTTTTTTTTTTATCCATTCATTGTTACTCCCATGTCTTTTTCAGCAGAGCTAGCATTGAGCTAGTTGTTTAACTTGTATTAGTGCCTGAGTTTGTTCTACCCAGGGTGCAGAAAATGTGTCTTTTCCTTGAGAAACTTCAATAATTTTATATTGGTGCACTCCTCAAGTTTATAAAGATATTTCTAGGTCAAAGACCTGTTACATATATTAAATGCTACCTCTAAATTAAGTTTTCCTGGTTTTGTCTGGGACAGAGTTAATTTTCCTCCTAGTAGCTGCTATAGTGCTGTGTTTTGGATTTAGCAAGTGAATAATGTGATAACACACTGATGTTTTGCTTGTTGCTAAGTGGTGCTTGTGCTGTCAAGGACTTTTCAGCTTCCTGTGCTCTGCTGGCCAGGAGGTGCACAAGAAGAGATCATAACCAGAACAGCTGACCCAAACTATCCAAAGGGACATTCCATACCATAGATGAATTGCTACCACGTTGGTCACTCAGCACATAAACTAGGGGGGAATTGACCGAGGAGCAGAGACTGCTGCTTGTAGACTGGCTGGGCATCAGTCTGCAGGTGGGGAGAGGTTGCATGGCTTGTTTTTCCTGGGTTTGGTTTCTCATTCTCTTTTTGACATTTTACTTTTCACTGCAAATTAGTATTAGTATTAACATTAGCATTAGCATTAGTATTTACTTATTATTAATTTTTTTCAATCATTAATTTGTTCTTGTCTCAACCTAGGATCTTTCTCAATTTGGCCCTTCCAGTTCTCTCTCCCACCCCACAGGTGAGTGAGTGAGCATCTGTGTCGTGCGTGTTTACCAACTAGGGTTAAAACATAACACCTACAGATTTTCTGACTGTACATGTTGTCTCATCACCATGTGTGTTGATAAAAATATTGAACATGTGCCTCACTATCACCCCCCAAGGACTCCACTCATTTCCAGTGACAAATGGACATGGAGCTATTGATTTCTATCCTTTAATCTTGGAAGAACGTTATGTCAAAAGCCTTCCAAAAGTCAAAATATATTACATCTACCACTGTTCCACCATCCACATTTTCATTGCATTATAGAAATCAATTGAAGTAATTCAAATGTGATTTGACATTGTTAAGCCCTTTCTGGCTATTCTTATATATATTTTTGTCCTTCATACGTTTGTAAATTGATTCCAAGGCAACATCATACACTTATGTAAATATAGAACATAACAATATGTAGATACAATCATATGTAATTGCATTCTATAATGAAATGTTGTCCTTATGCATGATGGGAGATACAATCATACGTAATTGCATTCTGTAATGAAATACTGGCTTTATGCCTGGTGGGAGAGCAATGGTTGCTGTTTACTTTGACTTTAGCAAGTCCACTGACACCTAGTATACTTGAGTGAAGTTGGTGAGATATGTCCTGGATAGGTAGACTAAAAGGTGAAGGGAAAAGTAACAGTGTTACTGAGCTCATATGCTTGTGATTAGCATTACAGTGTCTAGCTGGTGGCTGATTACTGGTGGCATGTACTGAGGTCAAAAGTGGTTTATTATATGTCTAGATAATGGGACAGACTGTACTCTCAGCAAATTCACACATGATACCAAACTAAGGGGACCAGTTGGTACTCTGGAAGGCAAGGCTCCTATTCAAAGGATCCTCAGTGAGCTGTAGAAAAGGGCTGACAAAAAATCTATGCTAGTCAATAAAAGCAAAAGCAAACCCCTGTACTGGGTCTGGAATAACTATATGCAGCAGTACAGGCTGGGAACCGCCTGAGTTGAAGACAGTTTTGCAGAAAATGGTATGGAGGATCCTGGTGGTAAAGTTGAATGTGACACAGCAGTTTGTCCTTGTGACAAAGCAGGCCAGTAACATCCTGGCTGTATTACCAAGACCATCTCCCAACAGGTTAAGGGAAATTATCTTTACCCTCTCTTTGACACTGTAAAGCTGTGCCTGTAGTACTGTGTCTAGCATGGAGTTCCCCAGTATAACAAAGACTGTGCCATACTGAATTTAGTCCAGTGGAAGACTACCAAGGTGCCTGGAAGGCTGAAGCATATATCACAAAAGAAAAGGCTGAAAGCTGTCTGCCAAACCCAGAAAACTAAGGGATGGGGAGTGGGATATCTTGTTGTCCATAACTAACTCAATTGAAGGTATAACACAATGGAGGTAGAGTCTTCTTTTGAGTCCACAAGGATAAGATGAACAGCAACAGAGACATGCTGCAGTGTTGTAAATTCAAATTACATAGTAAGAAGAATGAAGGCAGTCAAGCACTGGAACAGATTGTCCAGAGATGTTATGGAGTGTCCATCTTTGGAGATATTCAGAACTCAACCAGACATAGCCTTGTGCAACCTGAAATAAGTGTTCATGAGCTGTCCAAACCAGATGATCTGACCTTCCTATCAAAATAATGCTGTGATTTTTTCTGCCTATTATGTAGGTATAGCAAAAGAAACAATTTTAATGACAACTGTAGCTTGGTTTACTTAGATATGATTAATTTAAATTAAGTTTGGATGTCTTCAAGTTGATGTTTACATTTGCTCTAACCAACCTAATTTTTCTTTACATTTAAAAGATCAAAGGTCTTCTACCTTAAGAACCTACTTGCCTTAATATGGCTATCCAGAGCAAATTCTGATAATGAGAACATTTTTAGCTCAGAATATCAATTCAGTTGTCTAGTTTCATTTGAAAAACTTGTAGAAACTGGAACACCTCATAGATAAACAGGCTAAACATCTTTTGGAGAACTAGGTGAAAGCCTATCAGACTACCCTACTGTATCATGTATAATACTGTTTGCTACCAAATATTAAGATATATCTAAAAAGATACCCTGTGATGTAATTTATTGAACATGCACACTCTCAAACACATTTTTAAATTATTATCTGAACTTCACTTTTGAGACATGAGTATGATTTTTCATTGCAAGATTTTCAGTGCTGTTCAAAAATAACTTGACTTTCAATAAGCTGTCTAATTGGTATTTATTTTACATTCATGGGCATTTGTCATTACTGATTGGCATAGAGATAGCAAACTTCAACAGGAATATTTCCTATATTTTAAGCTACTCAGTAGTAGGAAAGATGATTAAATAGTTCAGCATATTTCTCAACAAGACTTTTTAAAATATTTTTTTAAAATAGTTTTTACTTATGGCCCTTTACTGACTTGGAATCAACCACTGAAAACTTTTCAGCTTCTAGAAAGAAAATTGCCTTAAAACTTCATTAAATATTTATATTTGTCTGCCTGCCTTGTTAGCATTTTATGAATAGGCAAAAGACTTGTTTTCCACTGAACAAGTTTATATGAGAACTTTTCATATATTTTTATAGCAAAAAAATTAAAAGGCTGAAATGCTGGAGCATACTAGACAACTGTCTCTCACAGTTTCTATATATTTGTAAGTGATCTCAAACCCTCTTCTTTAATCTAGATATATATTCATCAAAATTACAAGAAGAAAACAATAAGCCTCACTCACAGGTTTGACTATTACAGCAAAGAATATTTGGAAATCATATCAAACTGTAAAGGATGAAAGACTGATATATTCATTATATAATGAAATTATGTGAACCTCAAGGGAAAGAATTTAATATAATTTTTTCACATATGATCCCAAAAACCAATTTTCTAAACAATACAGTTTTTGGTCTCACTTGCTTGTGTTTCCTTTTTAAAATGGTCACATTGCTTAGTGTTCAGTATACATCTATTTGCAAATTGCTATTTACTGAATTATTTTAGCCGTGGTGCCAAAACTATCCCAAATACTGCAGATTTTATTTCAGATGGTTGAGTTTTTATATTTCTTTAAGAAAAGGAGTAAAAAGCCCACAAACGCACACACACAGGACTGACCAAAACTGAATTTTAAACTCACAGAAAATGCTGAACATAAATAAATTGCTTGGCTGTAGCTGCACAAACACTTAGCCAGGCAAAATGCTGTTAATACCATAATTCATTGCAACTGAAGCACTAAAACATTGATTAACTGTAACCTTAGAAACCCACCCACATCTCCCTACATTTCCCCAGCTCATCTACCTACAGAAACAAGCAGGTCACAAGCAGACCTTCCTATAATCATAACACTTTTTTTTTTTTTCATTCCATCACTCCCCCATAATCTGAAGTTTCGCTCAGGTTTGTGTAACAGCAATTCCTTAAAAATTATTCATAGGCAAAGTTATGCCTATGCCATAAGTACTACAGCTACATAAATGCCAGATATATCATGTGTAGTTTCATATAATTAGATAACATGCGTAAGCCAAATATTTGATCATAATACTATCTAATTATTCCTAATTCTTCCATCTTCTTCTATATGCTTAATTTTCTTTCTAAAAATTTTACCTCAATTGTTTTAACTGACCTGTGACAAGATTTTTGTTTGTTTGTTTCAGAAGGAAAAAAGAGCAAAGGAGAGGGTAAGAAAATATCTTGTCTTCCTATTAATTTCTTTTAAACAAAATAATAATAATAAAATAATTAATTTAATTAGGCATTTAAATTTAGACATTTTCAATCACTTCCCATTTACTTTAGTATTTTATTTCACAAATGAATAAATACAGATAGCTGTGAATTGGTTAACTGGCCAATAAACAATTGATTACTGCAATCACTTCTCTTCCTACATGGCAATTAATTCTACTGGTTGTAATAATAAAACTGAATACCTACTTAGAGACAAAGAAGAAGAAATGGCTTTATTACTCTAACTATGCCAGAAAATAAACAAATGTAACTTCTGCAGAGTGACTATGAATGCAGAAATGTCTCTGATTTTTTAATGTCATTCATGTCACTCATTGAGCTGAATTCTCATTTTGGAGAGTAACAGAATAAGGCCTTGTTCAGTGGAAGGGACTTATAAGAATACCGTATATTCATAAAACATAATAAATAATTTAAAATATGTTTAGAACTAAAAGAAAAAAACCCTGCCTGTTATACTATAGGATAAGTCTAGTTATGTAGGCAATTACAAAAGAATCAATTATTTTCTATAAATCCATATTTTAGTATATGTTATGTTCTTGCATATGATGAGAAGCAAAAGAAAAATGACTATTTTCCAAATTATAATGGGGTAAGTCACCATGTAAAAGAATTAAATGAGTAAGTGTTATACAAAGTAAAATCTTCTAATACTGTGGAAAAAGAGGTAATAATATGAATAAAATATGAATTAAATAGATATCATCTCCCAGTGGCAGAGATTAACCACCACTGCACCTCTTTCCAGCATGCTAAACTTTAATTGGTGAGGGCAACAGTGCCCTTGAATTTTGAACAGCAGGCACTTGAACACATTAATAAGGTGACACCTCAAAAGCTCATGTTGTAAAACAGGCTTTGATCTTTAGTAATATTTCAGACAAACCTCTTTCTTATTTTCTACACAGTGTTGAAGAAAAGACCTGAACTATGAAACTACTGAATATTTGAAGAAAAAACAAGCTCCCAATCAATCATCTGTTTTAAACTGTTAAGTTCTTTTCCCTCTGTATAACGTGAAGATTATAAAATAGAAACCAACACCAACACCAAACAACCCAAACACTTTTTCAGTGGTGTTTCTTTTATATATTTATGGTTTATTTATGCATGTAGAAAGACTAAAAGTAATGTGATGCTTTTGCTGAATAGGCAGTACGAATGTCTGTTGGAGTGGTGAGGTAGTTGTCATTGACACCCCCCCTCCCCCGACTGTATCATGAATGTTTATTTTTTTTTTAACTCAGTCCTGCAGTTTCAAATTGTGAGAGACCTTATCTTGAACTGATTGTCTCAAAGCTTGCTGACAAAGTTGTGGAACTTCCTGGGGGCTTGGCTTTTGGTGGACTGAGGAGGAAGGATTTCCTGCAGGCCTGGATGGATAAAGGCCAAATGGCCTACTGGACAGAAAAGAAGCAAATAGCCTCTGGAGACCAGTTCTGACCAAGGACAAAGAACAATCACATCGCCTCATAGGGGGTCCAGACACAGAGGACGCCCAAGCCTGCCAAAGCATGCAAGTGGTCACGTAGTGATTCTGTGCACCCCATGGGATCAGCTGCGTAACTAGAGAGCATGCGCAGGAGGCAGGAGTCAGCAAAAAACACCCTATAAAAGACTGTGGGACCAAACCGTGAGGAGGGACCCTCCCCACTAAAGACTACAAGATTACAGACCAACGGGCTGCCGCTGGATCCATGGTGGTGACCATCTCTTGCAATTCTCTCCCGACTGCTTGCTAATTTTCCCCCCTTTTCTATTTTTTCTCTCTCCTATCACTATTTCCTTACACCAAAAATAAACTCCTTGTTTGCGGCATCTGACCTTGTTTGTGTCTTAATCTCACTCTGGGTACAACAACGAATCTTCCCCTACCCGGGTTAACCAGGCCGGGACACCAATGTACTTGAATATTTAGTTATAGATAGATCAAGAGAGAGCGATAAAGTGGTTGCTTAATCTATACCACACTTTAATTTGAGAACCTTTGGGAAGGTCTGGTATTTTGAACCTTTTCTGATCAAGTTTTCTTTCACTGTCTTTCTCCATTATAAAATCAAGAGACTATATATATCAATTTCCCATGAATGCAAAGGTTTATTGTTTTTTTAATCTTGGATGTACGTACTCTTTTTTTCCCAACTTTAGTCCACCTCAGGACATATAATCAGAAGAGACTTCACATGAACAGTCAAATATCAGATACTTACAGGCTATTATGTTTGCAGGGATTTACCTTCTATGTGTTTTTTTCCTGTTTTTGCTCTTTCTTCCTCTGCAAATTCTGCAACTGTGACAAACAATTTTAGTGATTTTCTGTATGTAGAATTATATATACTAAAAAAGTCTAACAGTGCCATCATCTCTGCAGATACTGAACACTAATGTGGAGTTCTTCTGTCAGAGCAAAACTTAATGGTAGAGATATCCCTATGTTGCACATATTTGAGGGATTTTTAATATAGCCATGTTAATTTATATAGCTTCAATTTAAAACAACAGAATCACAGAAGACCTGAGGTTATGAGGGATCTTTAGATCATCTAGTCTAATCCTCTGCTCAAAGAACAGTCAGCTGGCAGTTTAGGTCCGTGTCCAGTCAGGTTTTATATATCTCCAGGGATGGACACACTAATATGGATAACCTGTCCCACTGTTTTACCATACATGCAAAAATATTAAATAAAATAATTTTATATTTAATTTAAATTTACTGTGTTTCAGTTTCTGCTCATTGCCCCTTGTCCTGGTACTGGATGCCACAGAAAAGAGTCTGGCTTTCTTTTTCGCTCAATCCACTCAGCTATTTCCTGAAAATAATATTTTTTTTCAGTATAGCATCTGTAAGAGTCAAATAGCAGATTTCAGTACTAAAATATTTACTTATGGAAAAGTTAATGAACTCTTTTAGAAATTATTATTTTCTGCTGCTTATCTGTACTTATCACTGGAAGAACTTTTGATGATGCAGCATTCTTGAGGGGTCGGTGTTGGGACCGGTATTGTTTAATGTCTTCATCAGTGACATGAACAGTGGGATTGACTGCACCCTCAACAAAT